>JAQGAY010001810.1:0-12688 GCA_034698085.1 Polydesmus angustus
GAGTCCTCAGAGAAAAGCGTTTTGTGTTATTGAGTATGCAAAAACCAATTCAGTTGTTACTGTGCAGCGTGCTTTCCGAAAAAAAATTCAAAATTTAACCACCTAATAAAGCCAACATTTTAAGGTGGTTCCGACCGGTGGGGATATGTAAAAAATCGTGTTTATGTTCCCTTACTTCCTGCTATCATCAACGAACTTAAAAATCGCATAACAACTGCGATCAATTCAGTGGATGGTGATATGCTGCTTTGCTTCTATGAAGAATTCTCTTTTAGCCTTTATTTGGGCCGTGCAGCAAGGAGGGGGCCACATTGAACATTTATAAAATGACAAACAAAACCTGAACACATACAGAAAATATGTGTTATTATAAAAAATTTTTATTAAATTTATTTAATAAGATATAGCCGCATGAAAACGACTTACTCTTTTTGAAATACCCTGTATATTTTTTTTATGATATCATTATTCCTAGCGGAGGAAAAGCAAAATAATACAGGTTAAGTACTGGAAATAGGCATCCATCGCATCTACAGTCATGTAGATAGCGAAGAGAGAGGAGAAGGTGAGGAGCATGCGCCATAGGTACTTCCGCTTCCGGTTTGTAGCCCACTCAGCTTGGTCCAAGGCTGAAAGAGAAGAGCTCACTAAACTCACTTCCATCTTTAAAATACTATTTCCTACACTAAATCTCATCCTTATATCACAAAAATAAAACCCAATCACAGAGCAACACGTTATCTGACGTCATCAAAACACCTCAAAAATTGTTTCGCAGTTTATATATAAAATAAAATGGATTATAGATAAATGTATAGCAATAAAAGTTTCTCAAGGTCTTTTCATTTCAACGTTATTTACACTTTAAAATATTTATTTGCTAATATTATTATTATTTGTATTTGTACATGTATTTTATTTGTTTTTCATTTTAAAGGTGTTATTTTCCACCGCTATTCAAACAAATGAAATAGGAAACGCGATTTTAGTTTTAATATTATGAATTGTTTTTTTTTGTTATTTAAATTTCGTTGCGAAAGAATTTCGATTGTTGTGAAGAAAAATGGCTTCGCAACAATGCAACACTCTGCGTAGTTTTGAGATTGGTAAAAATAAACATTTTAGATTTTAATTTGTATGATTAATTAATTATTAGAACGGTGTGATAATTGATCAAATGTTTAAATGTTCCCGCTTGTTAATTGACCGTCAGCTTGCGCCATCTATGATCGCGCAGGTTCAACTGCGTAAAACTCAAAGCAAGTGACGTCATTCGGATGACGCGTTTGATAATTAATTCAAGTTAAGATTTTAAAATTATCCTATTATTATATTTATTTTAAAATAAATATTTTTTTATTTTTGGAATATTTATTTCAAATTAAAATGACGTGTACTTTTAAATTTTAATTCACATTTCAAAATCGCTCGTTGGCAATTCGCATCGCGCATGCGCGTGGAATCAGCTGTTAAAATTGAACCGTTTAGTTGAAGAAGGTAAAAACTCCATTTTGGCCATTTTTGGTTTATTTATGCATTTTGTAGAGCTTTTCAAGCCCTACATTGCAAAATAAAAAAAAAATTTTTAAAAAAATTCTAAATATGAATTTTTGGGGCCGAAAGTTTCTGTTGAGTTGAAGAAGAAGACAAGTCCGGGACAAATCTCCTTTTTCAACTCAAACGGCCTTGGTTGCTATGGTTATGGTAGCGAAGCTCTCGTACGCTCTCTTTCGCTCCAATGTGCTCTCTTACGCTCTGGAGCCCTCTCACACTTTCCCCGCTCTTTAATGCTCATAGCGTTCTGAGCGTTAATGCGTAAATTATAAGAAGGAAACAAATCCACTGATTTTTTAGAAATTAAAACTTAATTTCTAAGCAAATTATGAATATGAAAACTTTTTTTTTGATTTATATGTACTCACGAAAAAGTACTCTTCATTTAAAAAAAATAATTTTGTAAATAAAAGCAAAAATAATGAAACTACACAGTATTTTTGCTCTCCTGAAAATTTCACTTTTTGGAACTATTACCTTCTTCAACTAAACGATTCAATTGTATTCGCTTCGTGATCGTTCGCGTAAATGGATATGAAATCGGTATTTATCTAATTAATTTAATTATACGGTGGAAACGTTAATTAGTAATTAGCTTCAGCGTGCATTTATAAAGTGTAATTAATTGTTTACAGTTTTTAAGCGCGTTAAATTCGGTGTGAGAGTGACAGCCAGTGCGTCGGGTGTCTCAAAGTTGGTACAGTAATTTTGCTAATGTTTACTTTTTGATAATGAAATATGATTGTAAATAACTTTTCTTATTTTTTTTAGGTTTGCGATGGTAATACAAGTGCGTTATGAAGCAGCGTGTTCAATCATTTACGCGTCTAATTACTTTTCAATGACATTTAGAACACGAGTGTTCACATTTTGAAGGCGAGTCTCATTGCGAAATTGACATATTAATGAATCCAGTAAAATAATTATCTTATTTTATAGGTTGTTAGTCGGGGTCTTAAAATGTGTATAAGTGGTTCACGTGGAGTCTACGTTTAGAATGGAATGGACGTGCAATTCAAAGCTTTTCCCAGTGCTCAACGATCCGGGAAGATGAGAATTAACTGGGTGAGTTTTCCACATTTAATTTATTGTTTTTAGTGGTTTTTTTCACACTTTGCGAGCTGTTTCGGAAATGTTAAAATAGTCGATTACGAACTACGAGTTATTCTAGAAATCGAATGTTGGTTCGAAAATGTCTTTCGACAGAGTAGATGAAAAGTTAAAAAATGTTTCAATGATTCTCGGAACTGACGCTAATTCACCGACGTTATTCTCTCCGTTTGAAGTGTTTTCTAGATGTTCGGGAACTGATTTTAAGTTATATAAATAATAAGTTTAGGTGACGGTATTATTTCTGTTGTTAATACACATTTTGGCTCTCATCCTACTGTCGTTTTACAAGATTAAATGCAGCAAGAGTTACTCGTAGGAATCATCGGTGAAATTTCAGGATTGTAGATAGGCCAATCGATTTTCAATTGTTTTTATCGTGGAATTTCAGAAACTTGTTTTGTTTATTTTTAACAAAACGTTGTTTCATTTAAAAAAAGAAAAACCTCGAAACAAGTGTTAAGACAATGCATTTACCAAATATTCCCACTTTGTTTTCATTTAACTGAATTGCTGCACAACACAAATATTATGCATAATTTTATGTTTACAAATACTTATGTAATATCAATTGGCACAAAATACTTTCGAATTTATTTGTTTTCTAATACTAACAAAATATGCCTGTATTATCAATGTAGCATTATTAACAATAAACTTTATAAAAACAGTTTTTTCAAGTTTTGTTAATTATTTATGAAGAATACAATTTTAATGGTTTAATTGAATTACCCAAAAAATAATTTTAAAAATGTAATTTACGCTTAAAAATAATGAATTAATTTATAACACCTCGCACTACAATTGAATTTAACTAGTGCATATTTTAAAGGTTAATTAAAATTACTTTAAAATTAGTTCCTAAAAACAATAAAGTTTTTTTTTCCCATAAGAGTGTTTTTTATTGCAAACTCGAGGTTTATGGTTGTTATAAGTGATGTGTCGATCTAAGAATCCATAACTTTCTCTCATATATTAAAATGCAATTGAGTCAAGGTCATATTAAGCTTCGATCAATTACAAGGCTAATAAAAATCAATAAAGCCACTATTGTATTTGCATATGAAAAACTAAAAGATAAATATACAGAGTATTTACATTATAAAATTTTGCAAAACTATTCTACTTTCTTAAATAAATGTGTAAATATTGTAAAATATAAGCTCAACTTATATCGTTAATTTCCTTAAAAAGATCAATTTATTTATCAAAAGCAAATTTTGTGTATTTTTGATATTAGATATTAAGGCGACGTGTTGCTCGCGGTTTGGACTAAGTTTTACATGATTTTTAGTACCGGTAGTGAGATTTTTCATAAAGCATTTTTAAGATGGATGTGAGTTTAGTGGGCTCTTCTCTCTCCGCTTTGGACCAGGCTGAGCAGGCTGAACATAGGAACCGGAAACACATGTGGCTCATCCTCCTCTCCATCTCATCTCTATTTGCCCTCTACATGACAGTCGACGCCATAGACGCCTACTTGCAGTAAGTCATTTTATTTAAAATTTGAGGATTTAAAAAAAAGAGTGCATGATAGTGTCGCGCGACAGAAGTGAAACTTCTTAAATCCTATGGAAAAGATATCATTTAAATTTTTTATTTAATTCGCGCAATTTAAAATTTTTATGTTTATTTCGCGCAATTTTAAATTATTCATACCCTTCAAAAACAATACTTCATAACAATACTTCAACTTCATTTACTTACATTTTTGTTTTAATGGCAGCCCATCCATGAGCGTGAGTGAAAATGAAGAACCGAATGAAGAACACTTCGTGGCCACTGTATGTTTTCTAAATGAAGGGAATTATGAGCAGCCGGACCAAAAAACCGAAGAAATTTTATTTAAAGTTGGAAAGATGTTGACTTATAAGTAGTCAAAAACAACTACTACAGTATAGATTTGTTTTTTAATTTAATTAGATGAAGAATATGTCGTCATCGTGTGACATGATTCGTCCTTCGCTCTTTTGTCTGTCCCTGCTCAGCGAAAGTGAGCGATTTCAAATCGGATATCCGGTCGTTACACGTTTCTGTTTAAAATCTAGTCGTCCTTGCCGGCGATTTCAGTAAGTTAAGTTTATACATTATGTAGTTGAACAATTATTTCATTTTTTATTTCACATAAAAAAAAATCAATAATAAAATAAAACTCAAAAAAAGAATTTATTTTTGTTTTTAGCGTTCTTCTTTATTTTAACAATCTATATTTTGGAAACTGCGTAACGTTAGGACAAAACGACCCATATAGAAGTAATTAATACAAAAATGTTTAGCAGTTATAACGTGTGTTTTTTTAATTACGGAGTTTGATAAAAACGAATAAAGAAGTCAAATAACTCCGATTTAATAATAAAAAACAATTTTTAGAATATGACCTCTCCAACTGAGTCGGCACGTATTAACTCAATTAGCAAAATGTTCAATAGCTTTCTCATAGGCGTAATTGCCAACATCAAAGCAGACACGTGCAAGAGAGTTATTAAAAATGTCATTACAAACTTTAACATGTGCCGACTCAGTGGAGGAGGTCACATGCCAGAAGTTATTTTTCATTGTTAAATCGGTTCTGTTGATCTAACTAAATATTAAAAAATTTATTTATTTTCATTAAAATTTAACTTATTTATTCGCTTTTTAAACTAAAAAAACTAATAATTAAGTTAACACGTGCCGACTCAGTTGTAAAAGTCAAATTCGAAATTTTTTTTATTATTATTAAATGGGAGTTGTTTTTGTATGTAAATATCAAAAATTTATTCATTTTCATTAAAATTTGACTTCATTATTAGTTTTCAACAAACTCCGTCATTAAAAAAAACACACTGTATAAATTATTACTGTAATTGAATTAAATCTAATATTAAAAATTTAAATTTGTTCTAATAATTTTTAATTATTAAAATTAAGAATTTTGGGAGCCTATCGGATATAAAAGGCAGGAAATAACGCTTAAGCCACCGTCGTTCATAATTCATGAAAGGGACACCCCACCCGTGTTCAGAGCTGACAATACAATGAATTTCAATAACCGGCTAGTGTATATGTCTGTGACCGCGAAGAAGGGACAAATTATTGTTATTATCTTCAAAAACAACACATTAATAATATTTATGTTCTTAATTCGCAGATTGTACGTGAGACCAGCTCTTGGTCCGTTGACAGAGCATGCGCGGACAGTGACTCCACAGCCCTTACATCATGGACTATTGCAGATTGTTGTTCGAATTATTCTACTAATCAATACAAATACACATACAAAGTATACAGGGTGCATTCCACATTATTATTTTTATAATAAATACAAATTATTGTTTAGAGTTGTTTAGACCAATGTGTACACGAGTTAACTAAAACCTATTGTCATTGCATTCTACCAAAATCAATGATAGGGAGCAACATTGGAAAACTTCCCATATGTACTTCCAGTGAGCATTTTTTTAAAATACTGTACAGTCATTGTTTGTAGTTACTGTATATGTTACAATAAATCTGGTAATAATGAAGTTAAATTAATCTGTATCACAGCAAACTAAAATATTTGATTTATTTTATTTTTAACTTTATTTTTAACTTTATTTTTAAACCCTTTATTTTTTATAATAAATTCAGCACTCTGAATTTTAAAAGAATGGTTAATTACAGTGTGATGCGATGTCATTTACTTATTTTGATAGCTAATGAAATTAACATTTTTGTTGATTAAAAAAATTTTTTTTTTTTAAATAAAAGATTATCATTTCGGGTTTATTAATATCTATAATTAATAAAAATGGCTTAAATTCAGCGCCCGCCAGCCTCTGTGCACTGAAACAACTCAGACTCCATGTTAATTCAATGGCATCACAATTAAAAACAAATTTTTTCCGATTCAAAAATTTGTTTTTTTTTTAAGTAAAAACTTAGTTTCCACGTTTACATAATGCTTATTTAAATAAACGTCAACCAGAAAACCTCTTTTAGCTAAAAAAATGAAATTCAAAAAGAAATTATAAAATGTAAGTTAACATTGAACGTGTAGAATGAAACCTGAGATGTCAGTTGAGTCAGCGCCATTGAATTAACGTGGAGCTTGAGTTGCCTCAGTGTATATAGGATGGTGGCCGCTAAATTTAAGATATTTTGTACACATATAGATAATATTAAACCCGAAATGATAATCTTTCATTGCAAAAAAAAAAAAATTTTTTGTCAGCAAAAATGTTAATTTTATTAGCTATCAAAATAAGTAAGTGACATCGCATCACCCTGGATTTTAAAACCTCCCATTCTCAAAAATTAGTTTTTAATGAAAAATGCATCGTTAATGCTGTTAAGAGCTTAAAAATGAAATTTTTTTGAAGTACCCAAATCTTGATGTACGGGCTTTTAAGAGATCAATTTTTAAATCTAAATAAATATTAATAATACTTAATACAGTAAAACTCCAATATACTCCATTAACCCTTTTCAGAAAAATGACAAATATTAGAGTTATACTGTACTGGTATTATATTCTATTTTTGCATTTCTAGTGTGCAATAAAATTCCAATGGAAAAACTGAAAAAAATGTGTGATTGTTCAGCAACGTGCAAGTGAGTTCTAACTGTAAATACTAGAAAAAAACATTTGCACAAAACACTAATTATTATCTCACTCTTGACGCTAAAATTCCTAAATTCACTGGAATAACCCATGTGTGATATACCCAATACATTATCTTAAAATGATTTTGTTGACATTTTACCTTGCATGACGCAGAAATCAAAATGCATTCTTGTTGAAGATATATTTTTTTTAAACAAATTTTGTCAAAACAATAAAAATACTAAAATTTTACTTCATAGAAATATTGAGTTTACTTGGAAGGAACAATTTTCCAAAAATGAATGCGAAGAAGCTCAATTGGTAAAATTTGATTTTTAACAATGTAATAGAATAAAAGGCAAAAAATATTAATACGACGAGTGTGTTATAGAATCAACTAATTCAATTGTGGGACTTGTACCATGACGATGAAATTACAGTTGACAGTGTTTTATCAGAATTACGTCTGTAAATATTTCTAAATTCTATTTTTTATTTACATACTATTCAATAAACTAAAATTGAGCATTGTTTAATATGAATAGCTTTTGATTTTTATTTTATAACACATTTTTAATTTAATTGAGCATTAAAATGTAAGGAATTGCATTTCACCAACAATAAACAAATGGATTTTTTTTTATCTTGAATTACAGTTTGGAAAATAGAAAATTGTTAAAAACTGTAGACTTTGAGATTTTGAACTCTCCAGCCACATCCGTAGTCAATGAGCAACCAACAGTCAAAGTAAGGAACTGAATTGTGGTAACTAATTTAAGGTTTTTTTAAAACTGATTATAAAAACTGGTTTTGGAGGGAGGGGGGGGGATAATTTTTAAAAACCAGCACTTTTAAGCCAGTTTTTTTGATTTTCAAAAAATATTAAAAATTTTTGCAAAAATTCTTGTAGATTTTATTCTAAAATTAAAAGGTTTAATACCAGGGTCATTATAAAAGAGTAAGTCGGTTTCGTGACTCAATATTTTTTTAATGGAATGTAATTTACAATTATAATAAAAACACATGTTTTCTGTATATGCTTAAGTTTTATTTGCTGTTTTATAAAAGTTTAATGTGGCCCCTCTCTGCCACACAGCCCACAAAAACGCGAAAACTTAATTTTTCATAGACTCGCATTAGCATAATTATACCGATCCACTGAGTTAATTGCTGTTCTCTGCGCACATTTGATACAGGAATTTTGTAGTTTTCTAAATTGCTGTTACATTAAGGTTTTAGCTGTACATTTCCCTTTAAAAAATTTGGTTGTTGTTAACTTTTAAAAAAATCAAATGTTATTGATTTTTAAAATGAAAAAGTGAACCAGCAATGCATTGGTCAAAAAGGGGCTTTTTTGTGCTTTTCATGCAAGTTCCCCAGATCTCACAGTGTATGATTTTTTCCTTGCGGATGTGTAAAAGATTGCGTTTATGCTTTACCACTTCCCACTCTCCTCATTAAACTTAAAATCGAATAATAACAGTGATCAACTTAGTGGATCAGGATATGCTAATGCAAGTCTATGGAGAATTAACTTTTCGCGTTTTTGTGGCCTATGAGGCAGAGAGGGGCCACATTAAACTTTTATAAAACAGCAAATAAAACTTCAACATATACAGAAAACATGTGTTTTTATTATAATTGTAAATTACACTCCATTAAAAAAATATTGAGTCACGAAACCGACTTACTCTTTTATAATGACCCTGTATAATGATTATTTTACCAGGTGTCCGAAAAATAACACTTCAACTTCAGTCGGCTATTAAAAAAAAATACCAAAGATAAAAATCTAAAAATGATGCCATTTTACAGAAAAACTCAGAAAGTTTTTTCTATAAAAAAATAGTTTCTTAATTAATTCCAAAAATTCTAAAAAAAAAAAAAAATTAAAATTCAGAAAATTTATAAAATTTATAAAAATTTATAAAAAATTAAAAATATTTTTTTTTAAAAAAAAAGATAAATTTTTCATAAATTATTCTAAAAGTAAGCGGTTACGAGGCACACAAATCCTACTAAAAATTAGAACTAATTTTAAATTATTCACATTTTGAACATCAGTAGCAATGTTTTACTAGTTACATTGTTTTTTAATAGTTGTTACATTTTTTTTTATTGTTATTGTTATCATAGTATACGACTACTGCAATCAGAGTCAAAAGCAACTTTTTAAATTTTTATATTTTTTTAATATGTTCTGAATTTGCTAAGAAATTATTTTTATTAACAAAAAATTTTGCTGAGTTTCAGTGTAAAATGGCAGCATTTTTAAATTTTTATCTTTGCTAGTTTTTTTTAATAGCCAATGGAAGTTGTAGTGTTACATTTCGGACACTCAGTACTACAATAAAAACGAAATTCTAAAGTATTGTTATTAAACAGAATTTGTACATAAGTAACACCTGCATGTTATATAAATTATATAAAATTAATGAAACTATTAGGAAATTACGAGTATTAATTTTTCCCTTGCAGTTGGTGGATGCCCTTAGCACTATTGGCGGTGTTTGGGGCATCTGGATCGGCCTCAGCGTCAGCATTATCTGGTCCTTTGGAATTGGAATTTTGAAGAAATATAATCAACCAAATGCATCGACGACGACTCATTTAAAACCACCTAAATCGTTTACGAATAATTCTATAAAATGGAACATGATGCTAATTCATAATGCATTGTGATATATGGGAGTGATGGGCATCATTTGTGCCTACATTTGGCAGACATATCTCACTATTGATGAATATTTACAGTAAATATCATAATACATTACATACAGTAATCTTTTATAATGATGAACACGTAAATTTTGCATATCATTTTTTTTTTTGGTAACTTAGTTTTAATGTGGTACAAGTTGTGACTACTGAAACTCAAGACTACATCTCATTCCCTGATGTTTACGTCTGTTCAAACACTGAAATGTATTACAAAATAAAAGACTGGCCAAATTATGACCCTGACCTGGCAAGAAGAATCGAAGGATATCACAGATTATACGAAGATGGAGTAATCATCTGTATTAATACAGAAGCGGATTTGTAAATAGGCCAGGTGAGGCAAGGGCCTCGGGGCGGCACAATTTTAGGGGCGGCCAAGAGCAAAATTAAAAAAAAATTTTTGCTTAAAAATCAACAAAATTTCGTTAAAAAAAAGAAAAAATTTCGAAAAAAATCAAAAAAATTTTCCAAAAAAATCAACAAATTTTCGTAAAAACAATAGAAAAAATTTCGAAAAAAATCAAAAAAATTTCACTAAAAAATCAACAAAATTTCGTAAAAAAAATAGAAACAATTTTGACAAAAATCAAAAAAATTTCACTAAAAAATCAACAAAATTTCGTAAAAAAATAGAAAAAATTTTGAAAAAAAACAAAAAAATTTAACTAAAAAATCAAAACAATTTTACTAAAAAATCAACAAAATTTCTTTAAAAAAATCAACAAAATTTCGTAAAAAAATCAACAAAAATTCGTAAAAAACATCAAAATATTTTGCAAAAAAATCAACAAAAATTCGTAAAAAACATCAAAAAATTTCGCAAAAAGAAAAAAATATATATTTGAAAAAATTTCGCGCTTCGCAAACTTGGGGCTTTAAATTTATATCATTATAGGGGCGGCCAAAACATTTTGGCCTCAGGGCGGAAAATTTGGAAATCCGCCGCTGATTAGTATAATAATTGGTAAAAGATTTTATATTACTAATACATAATTTTTAGGCTTCAATTTCACTAGGTAACTATTACAGAGCTAATTTTACCAATGAAGAAAAACTGTGGCTACTTCCTCCTGTAAACAGCTTTCTAACATTTTGTCAATTTTACGCTGACTCTGGAGAAAATATTTCCTGCGGGTAAGCGTAAATTATTGTTGTGAATAAATGTTTAAAAAAATTTTCAAGTTCATTAACTTGAATGACTATTAAGAGTGACAGAAAGAAGATTTTTTTACATTAATAACACAGACAAGTTTGGGGTACATTACTTAGTTCCACGAGTGTGCGCAATTATTGTTCCAAACTATTCTACATTTGATAACATCAAAATCCAAAGTAAAATTGAAATTCCATGCGCGTATAAATAAATTTTTTTCTAAAAACTTAAATTTTAATAATTATAAGATTTAAAGATGAAACTGAAATTACCCATTAATGATGCCATAATCCATAGCATGACCACAGAAGTTGCTTTCGACTTTTTTAGCATGCTGATGACGGAAAATTTAAAGATGGTTTTAACCACGGTTGATGTGGTAGCAGGAAGTCGCGTTGACATTAAGTATTCACTGGTCAATTTTTTTTATTTATTTATTTTGAAAATTATAACTGAATACAAATTTCTATTGTTTTTATTGATAGACTGAGACTAAGAGGTTACCACATCCCTATACATCCAAGTGTATTCCCAGCAACACTACTTACCCCGTGTGGCCGGACCAATTCAAAGAATTTGGTGATAGCATAAAATATTCTTACACATACGAGGTATGGTATTTAATTTGTTTCACGCACTAGTGTTGAATGCTTCTAGTGCCCTAAGAGTCCAGATTATACTGTATTATATCTACTTAAGATCAGAGTAAAAAAAATTAGCTCACAAAAAATAAATTTAAATGTTTGTTGCATGAACGAAACTAAGTTTATTCATTTAAGTTAGTCTCGATTTTGTAAGTTTTTGACTCAAAACTTAAGTGGAGTGCACGAACGCAACTTTGACAAAACTAAAATTTGCGAAAATGTAGTTGAATATCAACTCAAATTCAGCTCACGTGACAGCTAAAAACAGCAAAAAACGAAACCACTTAAGTTTTGTGCCATTTTAAGTTTGAGGTTTGCCCTAAGTTGGAGTCGTGCACTCCACTTTTCTTAAATTCATACTTAAATCCCTACTTAAAAACTTAAGTTTCGTTCGTGTACTCGGCTCTCAATGTTGAATTAAGTACTGTATATGAGGCCGTTAAAATCATTGTGATGTAAATCATATTTTTGAGTCTTACTTAGGTCACTACTGTTCCATTTACCTATCAACAATAATTGACAGTGTAGAGAGTTTGCGACCTTATTTACAATTTATGTTAGCAGTTTAGGATGTATAGAAGTGTATTTAAGCACTTAAAATTTCAAACTGTTTTTACTGCTTCTATTTAATTAATTTATTAACATTAAATTTAGCATTGTCTGCATCTTTGTCGGATGCACTTGATGAAAGATAAAATTGAGTGCGATCAATTCAAAGCAGATATAAAAAACTTAACGTGTGATTTAGGTAAATTTTGCAAATACCCTTTTTGTAATCTTTGTTAATAATAATTGTTTTTTTTTTGAAGTGAAACACTTTTTTACTGAGGGTAAGGCCAGAAATGGAGCGGAAAGGTAGCGCAACGCGTTGCGCTCCCCATCACGCTATGGCATGCTCCCGTCACGCTCCCGTCACGCTCCACCTTCACTTTTTTTCTT
>JAQGAY010001811.1:0-12688 GCA_034698085.1 Polydesmus angustus
CCCCCCCCCCCCCCCCCCCCCCCCCCCCCCCCCACTAGGATAAGCCATTTGTCAAAAAAAAAGTGATCAAAAAAGATGCAATATTTGGCAATTTTCTCAAAATTCAATGTTTAACTACTGTAAGTACAATCATAATTATTATATTACTGTATAAAGAAACAGTTACCGGTATAATGTACAGTATTTTAAAATGATTTTAATAAAAAAAAACCTTCGAAAATTCGGTTCAAATGATTGTATAAAATATAAAACCTTGTAAGGGTAAGCAATAAATTTTTTTTTTACATACCGGTAATTAAGTTTGGTAAAAATTATTATTGTTGACAAGAGATGTGATCATGTAGGCAGCAGCCTGCCAGGGGAAGGAGTAAAAAGGGCCTGAAAATTGCTGACATAATTAATGGACGTCCCCTAATGGGATAAATCAGCTGCAACATTAATTTTTTTGCTTCACGATAGCAGACGATTTATAAGATACAGTACGAAAATACGGTAGAATTATTACACTGCTCTTTTTTCCGATTTTAACGTTATAATTACTGTATTTGTAAATTATTTTTATGTACATTTAAAGTAAAAATGGTTAAGCTACATATAAAGAAAGAAGATGAGAGCCACTTTTTATTTGAGACGACTACTGAGGCTGAAGTTAACACATTAATTCGAGATTTGGGAGTAATTTATAATGGAAGATTAGTAATTCTTGAGTTATGCGCAGGTAAGATACTAATGGCATAGTAAAATAATGTTCAACTAATGTATTGCTCATTATAATAGAGATAAACCAGATGAGCAAATACGGTTTGCAAAAAGCTAATTTACCTAATTCGTGCCTTTCTAATTCAAGCGTCAAATTTGTTCCCAAAGGGGGATTCATTTTAAATGAGGATCCCAATGGGATACGCAATGGTGAAGGTAAAATCCGTTGTCTGGTTTTTTTTTGCCTTTAGTATTGAGATTTAATTATAATCAACTGTAACACATAAGTATAGCACCGACAGAGGAGATGAAAGATGTCCTGGAACGAACCGTAATCGAAGCTAAATCTATCATTTCGAACGAGAGTGTTGGATCCAACATTTGTCTCACGTTATCAAAGATATCAGATGTTTTTGAGATGTTACGCGGAGCTCTATCTATTGTTTATTCTACGGGATTGCCTGATTATGAGCCTGTCTCAATTTATTTAAATCAAAAATTGGAGGCAGTAGCAGGGATAAAAGCAGCTCTAGATGTAGAAACTATAGAATTGTGGTGGGCTGGTAAACAACTTAACAGAGGAAAAAAACTTAAAGATTACATTGGAAATAATGAAAAAACAAAAATCATTGTTAAACTTCAAAAAGTTGGTTTACTTGTGACAAATTTAAAGATCTACAAATTTGTATTCATTTTTCTGTTATTTTTTAGAGTGGACGAGGAACGCCAAACCGAGAACCTGCCATTAGCGAAGAAGCTAAAAAGCAATTAATGTTGCATGCTTATAAAAGACAAGAAGAACTTAAGGTTAAATAATATGGAAATTTTGGTGTTGCAAAGTTAACAGTATTTATGTTTTAATGTTTGTTTACAAAAGAGGTTGGAAGATGATGAAGACAGCAGCTATTTGGATTCCGAATGGGCTGATAAACAAGGATTGCGCAAACATTTTCATGGAGTCAGTAATATCTCATGGAAGGCTAAATAGTTTCATTTAAATAAATAAATTTATATTTTAGTATTTCATGGCTATTATTTAATCAATTGTAATACGTATAAAATAATCGAGCTATCAATAAATCTGAAACGCATCTACGATTAACACAGGGTTAAAAATTGAGCTCACTAAATTTACAAAATATAGAAAAACAATATTATTATTCGTCTTTTTAATGGGAAGTTATTGTACAGCTAATATTATTTATTAATGACGCGTTTAAAAAACCATTTAATAAGTGGAATTTGGCTTGCTTCGATACCGTACTTTTTATTTATAGTTTTTTTCCCTGAATTGGGGAATAACTGCTTATTTATATGAAAGCCTCTTAAACTTGTGCAATCTGATTACTTTAAATTAAATCAATAAATTTTACAGAATTCGAAAAATGTAAAAGAAGTCTCGAATGTTTCTGAAATATTCTTTAATGTTTAAGAATTAGCAGTAAAAATAGGGTCTTAAATCATTAAATACTAATCTTAGAAGGTCGAAGAAAAAATCTATTATTGGCGTCGCAAAAACTATTAATAAAATGATGATTGTGATAAGCGTGTATAACTCGACGGCACTGAACACACAGCAATAATTAATTAAATATTATAAGTTACATTAATTTATTAGCTGCGTTTTGTTTAAATTACTTCGTACATCTTGTATTTCACATAAACCCCAATAAATGTCATTCACTACCCGGAGATTGCAGATCAAACATTTTTGATTCCCAACTGCTCATTCATAAAACAAGAAAAGGCCAGCATTAAAAGAAAAGGTGAAACAATAGCCACCTGAGAAATATAAATATTTTATTTCTGGAGTTTGACGAATACGCAAGACAAAGAAAATAAAACCAATAGCGAAATGATACCTTTACCATCAGTTATTTTATTAAAAAGTTTTAACCCTGCCGAGATAATCTAATGGTGGAATGCTTAACGATTGGCACTTATTGTTCTCATGGGGTTTTACTACTTACATTTGGCCAAAAAGCCTCCCAAACTAAAACATTAGAAATTTTTTTTTATCCAAAAACAAAAGATCTCCAATTAAAAAAATGATTCGCATTAATTTGATTCTCACAAGGATGGTTCAAATTTGTAATTAATACGGTTTTTTTTACACATTTGCCTTAAATGTTATTATTAACAACTTCATTAAAAAATATGTTGCAGTAAATTTGTATATTATCCACCCTTGGAGTGCAGTCTAAGAGATTTGAACCAACCTCAATTAATTGTTAATTTAAGGATGTGATATCTCGCGGATGAGACAAGGAAAAGTGAGAAAAAAAAAATAAAAGAAACAGAGAATGAAAAAAAGATAAATATAAAAGAAAACTCAAAGAAATAGTTATAAGGACTACGAAATGAGACAATTTAGAGAGAATCCAAATCACTAACTATCTGATACAACTGACCCTCTACTTTGACATCAAAGATTTTAAAGCAATATATGGACGTTAATATCTAAAATCAAAATGTTAAAAATTTCATGTGATAAAGTAATACCTACAAGTAATTAACTATACCTATAATAATTCGGTTTGAATGGACCGGCTTTGTTCAATCCCATGTATTTGGCCTGTTCGTCAGACAATTCTGTGAGGTGAGCGTCGAATGTAGGCAGGTGAAGGCTAGCCACGTATTCATCTAAACAAAAATTAGAATTTGTTGTTAAGCTTAAATATTGTTTTAGAGTTTTAGACTATAAACTCACCCATTTTCTTGGGAAGGAGGTAAACGTCAGATTTATATCTACCTGGAGGAGCATTGAATAACTCTATTAAGGCCAAAGCCTAAAATATTTAAACGTTTACATTTTATCTTTTAGAATAATGTAAAGTAAATTATGCCTGAGTGGCTGCTGTGATAGAAACGACAAATGATGGTATACTAGAACAACTAAGATTAACCAAACGACCCTAAAATTAAACATTTTTTATTTTCAATTTACCATAATAATATTATATATATTTATATATTATACGAACCTCTGCCAACAGAACAATTCTCTTGCCATCAGGCCAAATCACGTGGTCAACTTGCGAGCGAACCCTTTCCCAAGTCAGATCTGGAGTTCTGAGACTATTCTACTCACATAAAACCATTTTGTTCGTATGAAAAAAAAAAAAAAAAACAATTGGGTAAACACTAACCACATCAATTTCAGTATTGGAATGTCCCATGTTACACACAATGCAACCATTTTTCATTTTGTCCATGTGTTCCCGAGAGACAACATTTTTATTCCCTGGAATTTTTTTTATAATTTTACCATCAATAATATTATAGATCAGTAAAATATAATTTTTTAAAATACCTGTTGCAGTGATTAAAATGTCAATACTACGAATTACTTCATTAAGTTTAACAACTCGAAAGCCGTCCATGCTATATTAAGATTTAGTTGGAATTATTTTATTTCTAAATAAAAATAGAAACCTTTACCAGGCTTGTAAGGCACAAATTGGATCAATTTCTGTAACGTATACCACACAGCCCAAGCCCTTAAGCGCTTGACAACAACCCTTGCCAACCTTTAGATAGCAACTCAAAATTTAATGTTTTGATATAAATTATTACCAATTTTCATTACCTCTCCATAACCGCAAACGCAAACCTGTTTTCCGCCAAACATGACGTCAGTCGACCGTTTCAAGCTATTTTAATAGCAAAAAGAGAGCCTTAAAAAACTATCAGCACACAAGACATTTTCCCAAAACGTCTTACCTATCAATTATAGATTCTCGACAACTGTACAAGTTGTCAAATTTAGTCTATTAAAAGCAAAAATAAAAATGAATTCAAAAGCACATATATCTAACGTTTGGGTAAGGTAGGCTGCCTTAGTGACAGAATCGTTGACGTTCATAGCAGGTACGTTGAGTTTTGATGCCTTGGACATCTGGTACAAACGATGAACTCCAGTCACACTCTCTTCTACGATTCCTTTCACCATTTTAAACATCGCCGGATATTTTTTCAGCATGAGATGGGTCGAATCACCACCATCATCTAAAACCTATTTTTTTAAACGCAACTTTTAAAAATAATTTCTTTTAAAAAAAAATATAAAGTTAATTTTAGTGCGAACCATATTCGGCTGCCAATTTTCGGCGTTAACGCAGCGATCAATACACCACCAAAAATCCTCTTCTGTTTCGCCTTTCCATGCGAAAACAGGCAAGCCTAAACACGAAAAATTGTTTACTTGTCAAAATCGATAATAAATGAATAAAACGTACCGCTTTCAGCCAAGGCCGCAGCTACTTCATTCTGAAACATTAACATCCTTTTAATTAAAAATATCCGATTACAAATTATTAAAATTAACTAAAAGACCTGTGTGGAGTAGATATTGCACGCCGACCACCTAACACTTGCGCCTAACTCGACTAAGGTTTCCACCAGCACCTTTAAAATTTAATTTATGATTTTTATTCGGACAAGTTTCGTTTTTTACACTTACAGCTGTTTGAGCGTTGATATGAGTGCAGCCGACTATTTTAGCTCCTTTTAGAGGTTTGTCATCAGTAGCTCTTTTGCGTAAAGCCATAATGCCAGGCATTTCTAATTAAATAATTGAAAATTATTACGGTATAAGCTGAATGCGCAAAAAGTTTATTTCTTTAATAACAAGAAAAAAACTTTTTTCCAGTCACGACTATTAGTTACTTGTCATTAATCTCAATTATAAAATATAATAGCCCATAAAATTACAATATTTAGCTTTAAATAAATTGCCATGTATATGTAGTTTTTTTTTTTTTTTAAATGAAAGTAAATAACCTTGTTCGGCGATTTCAATCTCTCGCCGACCAAAAGCTGCCTGTACGATATTTCGTACGCAGAAATCAGATTGCCCTTTTGAGTTCTTCTGGACTTTCTCTTTGGGAGGAACATCATCCTCATCAGAACTACTTCCCGTATAGGAAGCTAAAATAATTTAATACAAGAAATAATTATAACCTATAAATCTATTTTTAGAAGGACAAATACTATAAAACTTTGGCAACTGAATTTTTAATAAAAAACTAATAAAAAAATTATAATTAAAACATTTTTTCCTGTGAAAACTCACACGAAGACGAAATTGCGCTAGCAACGCTGGATCTTCGAGATGTGTCAACATGCCGAGCCACTGGCAGACTTAACCTGCGCCTAGTTCGATCTTTAAACGGTGTCAGTTCCAACATTTTTTCTGGAACCTTTCCAACCAACCCAATCGTAAATATTAATGATACATCAGTAAAATGATAGGGGCGAGGGAGGGGTTTCATTTTCTGGAAGTGATTTACCTTAAACCCTTGAATTCTCATATCGCATCCATCATATTCGCAATGATTTTCGTCGGACATGATTAATATGCCTCACGCAAAAAACTATTACGTAAAAGCAAAAGATTTCTGAGAAATTTTCTAAAATGTTTACAAAAACTTCATAACACTACAGAAAAAAAAAACCATTTACTAATAATTCTAATGAAAACGTCAGGTTAATCCTTGAACATCATCTTACGGGAGAAAGCAAAAGAGTAAAAATAAATTTCTAAATGTTTTCAATTCACATTTGACCTTGAAAACGAAATAGAAAACGTCGCAATGACTATTTAAAAAAATTCACAAAAATTATTCTAACAAAATTGTAATTTTCCCCACCTTTAAAAAAGTCCAATGCGTAGAAATGCAAAGCGGTCTTTTTTATTATTATTGAAAAAATTAAATCTCGACCCGTATTATGCAATAGATATTCGCTCTCGATGCACTAAGATAATTTGATCCCTACTCAAAAATGCCGAAAAACTCTTGCAAAGAATTTTTCGATCATCCAATTTTGATATCGTTTCCGCTACACTTTCGCTGCCATAACCTTTTCGAAAAAACGCTAACCGCTCGCGCGACGAATTCTGGGATAGCGCAACATTATTTTGTATATGGTGCCACTATTTTCGCTTCGAGCATACTCGACTAGGCCGCATCAGTCTGTTCGATGACCGCATAGCAATTCCCATTGCCGCAATATGCGCATAACTATGTCAACATTTGATACAGTTTCTAACGACAACGCGTATAGTTTCAAACGAACCGACATCGAAACTATTTCGAATGGAACCATAGCCTCAGCTATGCTCACACTCTTATAACCCGAAGCTCTCGACACAATTTAAAAATTAACTATCGATGTAAAAACAGCCGCCCAGCAGTGGCCATAAAATTCTGTAGTTTAAAAAAAAGTTGGGGAAGTGGGAGGAACTCGATAGGCGAAAGTGAAAGAGGGAGCAAAAATAAAAAAAATAATTCAATTGCCAAAGATTTGAAACGAGTACATGCACGTCATACAACTAAATTGCTACATTTAAAATAATGTTTTTGATAAACTAGGCATGAACGTGCTTTTAATGAAATTTTATCTTATACTTGTAACAGATGCATTATCAATAGACTTGCGTCACAGCATTTGAGCAACGCCAACATTTTTTTTTTTTTTTGTAAATTTAATCTATCATTGTGATTGATAACATATTCTACCATTGAAATTATCTAAACCCAATTAAAACCTTTTAAATAAAAAAAAATGTCTCTTAACACCCATCAGTAAAACAGATTAAAGTTCTCACCTGAACTGTAGCTGTCTGTGGACGACACGGACCGCGAACGACTTCGATATCGGCTTGATCTCTTTTTCATTCCGCTGGACAGTTTCTTTTCCTAAAAACCGAAAAGAAAATATAATATAAAATATAAATTACGAAGAATACCAAATTTTATTCATCTCCGAATTGAATTAATAATTATATTCGGAGAAAAACTTTTTTAAAGTTTTTAATTTTTAAGAAAACGGAAAAAGCGATAATTATTATGAGTGAGACCTGTTGCTGTGGTTTTTCGGCAGAATGAGACTTTCGACGGCTAGCACCGACTTTATTCACGCTATTTCTTCTTGGATAAACTTCGCTTGACCTTCGGCCTTGGTCAAAATATCTCGCAGCTTCGTCTTCGTCCATCACCTCATCATCAACCGCCGCCGCCTCCTCTCCCTCATTCCCCTTCTTTAACTCCTTCGTTTGACCATTGGCGTCCATCCTATTTGATCTCAAAGTCCGTACGATATCAAATGTGCAAACAGTTCCGATCCTGAACGTCGATTGACGATAATGTTGAAATTATTACTAGAGTTATAAATTTACGATGACGACACACAGCATCAACTGCAGCTCTCGATAAGCAATGCTCAAACTTTTCTCTCCTCTACACTCGTCTAGCTGACTTTTAATCGAATAATCAAGATTCCGGCCTTTCTAAGGTGGTTTGGAATGTTGTACTGATTTGGTTAGTTTGTGCGGGAAGTGGTCGTTTGCAACGAGTGGTGCGGGGTGAAGGGGAGGAAGAAGGAGGGGGCAGCTCCCAAAAAAAAAAATTACCTTCGAAAAGTGGTAGTGCTGTTCTCATTTGAAGAAATCGAGCGTTCAACCATCGAATAAATTAAAGTCACGTGATCTGCAGGAGGAAAAAGAGGCGGAGGAAAAACATTTTTAAAAGAAGAAAATTTATAAACTCGATTATCAACTTCCCCGAAACATTTTTTTTTAAAGCTTTTTGTCAAGTGTAAAATAAATGCATCGATGACACGTTCGTTGCATTCGCTCCGCGACATTGGAATTCCCTCGTCGTCAATTTCTCCGCTGCACATAACAATTTGGGTTTCTTTTCTCATGGCAAATTTTTAAGATTTATTATAAGCCGTTGATCAATCTTTTAATCTTGGCTTAATCGGTCTATTAAAATTTTTTAAGAAGTTTATTTACGAGATAGTTAGCGAATGGAAAAATGTTGATGAAGTTGTACGGTCCATATGGTACGGCGTTTGCAGCGACCTCTTTTTTAACGCCGCATAAACTCCTGAAAAATCACCTACAAAATTTTTACTAAATCATTTCAAATGACTTTGTTAAACCTGTAGAACTCGTTTTCCATTTGTTCCTCTCCGAACGCTTTGACTTTTCAATTGAGCAGCTGAAAATTTGGCCACGTGGTTCGTTTGTGTACGCTTAGCTGCTTTCGTGAGAAATGTCAACACAAAGATTTTTTCTCTTGTTCTGCTCCTCATTTTGTCACGGTAAAAAGCCGGTGACTCATTACTTTAACATCGGGCTCCTAAAACTTATAATTAAATATCTAACTGAAAAGGCAATTTAATGAATGAAAATGCGCCGGAGAAAAACCGCGCTGGGTATACTTCTTTTTCAAACAACCTGTCTACGATTTTAACTCTTATGTGGCTTCTGAGAATCAATTATACAGGCCTCGTGTTCGACTCACTCATCGCTTTCTCCGTTATCTTTAGAGACATTTTTAACCAAACTAAGTATTAAGCTCACCCTGTTGTTGGTTATTATTTGATTTCGGTTATTCATGGCCCTCAAGTCCAGCTTCGCCAATTCCACACCGATTTCAAAGTCCTCCGCGTCCGCCATCTTTCTAGCTTCTACTAATTTGTGTGTAGAGCAGACAGCGCCATCTGCTCGTCATCAGAGAACACTAGAATTTCAGCCACTAGACGTAAAGCTTTTCAGCCTATGTATAATTATTATTATGGTTATAATATTTATGTAGGCTAATTATTACTGTATACCGGTATTATAAAACTAATGAATTGTATTTAATTATTAAGCCTACTTAGTGAATTACGTTAAGGTAAACGTAAATTATTATTTTGAATGGTTTATAAAATTTATTTTTACAGGAAAAAAATATTTAATTTGTTAAAGAAACCATTGAACAATAAATAATTATTATCGATGAATGGCAACTAATTTTTTTTATAAAAAATGTAAGTGTCTCAAAACTTAATTTTAGTTCAGTATTTTCAACAAAAAAAAGTCGTGAAAGCTTTTAATTTTGAAAATGCAACTCCAATAACTTTTCTAAAAAAAATATTGTTTTTAATTATTATTTTTATTTAAAAAAAATAATAATAATAATAAACATTGTTTTAAAAAAAACGAAAAAAAATATTTATATCTTTTGCTCTAAGTTTAGCTTAATTGTTTGGGTTATTACATAATTGAAAGATTAGTAAATCATTTGCTATATTTACAAAACACAAACTTAAATATACAGTAAATGCAATTAAATATTAATTGCTTCGCCCTTCACCTTTCCCTGCAGATCCAATATATACATTTGTTCGAACTCATTAATTTGGCCAAACGCCAACTTATTCAAGCTGACATTTTCCTCCAAAACTAAACTTATAATGTTGTATTGTGCTTAATAGATTATTAATAAGCTTAGGCATGCTTATATTGAAGAAAAAATTGTATTTTGATATTTAATTAACTCCTGATATTTTAGAATTACAATATCATTATAATTATACGATTACCGATACAACAAAAATATATATGCACTGTATATATTTTTTTGCCTATATAATTATATATAACACAATAATTACAGTACTGTATAAGATGTAAACAATGATTATAATATGCTAAATTGTCACAGATGACATGTAAATTAAATTTTGTATAAAGTGAATACAGGGAAATGTCACACAAGTTAACCAGCCGAGATGCAACGCTCCGGGACCTATAACAAACTATATTATGACTTTTCTATAGAAGTTATACATTTACGATATTATGAAATTATTAGTTGACGTATTTTGAAAACTTTGTTATTTTGGTCAACAGTAATGGTAGGCCTACAATTCAATGGAAACTGCTTTTATATTGTACACTTGTAACAATCGACGTATTATTTACGCTGCGCTTGACAAAACTGAATTACTGTATATAAATATCTATAAGTTAGATTTAATTAATAACAATTTTCACAAATATAAAATTACACATTAAATATTTTCATAGAGTTATATAGCACCAATTTATTGAAGACATTAAATTATTCAACCCACATTTTACTTTTTTTCCCCTCTTCTATTATTTTATTATTGCAAACCGGTATTATTTTTTAGAATTTCGTCATGGTAATGTTAATTGCCCTACTTTCCCTAATAACGACTGAATAAAATGTACATTCTATTAAAAACAATCAAAATTCGCAGTCAACCTTGAATACTCAAATACATTTTAAAAACACAAAATTATAAAAATACACGTACGTACAACAATATTATTCGCCTTTGAATTAAAATGGAGACAAATTTTGAAACTGCCAGTTTATGTGTCCGTTTGAAATGCAACTTTGAAAATCGATCTGTCAATGGACAGAGCTATTACATCATTAATCGCCGGTCGAGCGCTAATTGTTTATTTGCAGCCAATTGTCATTAAGTGCTTGAGTAGCGCTAAGTCTTTCCTCAGGCCTGTATTTCATCAGAGCAGTTAAAAACTGTTGAAGCTCTTCACTGACACCGCACGAACAAATTTTAAGAGGAAGTTGCACGTGCTGATTGTTAATGTCCATCACTACGGCAACGTCAGAGAGCGACGCTGCTCCATCCCCTTTGAGGTCTAATCCCGGGATATACCATCCCAATAAGAGATGAATTAACGCGCAACCCAATTGCCAAATATCCACTTTGTCCATGTACTCTCTATTTACACCCGTGGTCAGCGCCTCCGGAGGGTGATAAAGCGGATCTCCCAAGCAAATGCCCTCCCCATCCGTTTTGCAACACAAATAAGAAAAACCGGTTAGTTTGGCATTTAAATTGGAGTCAAGGACGACGTTTGTCCACCTGAAGTCGAGGTGGGCCATTTGCAAATTATGGCAATGTTCGAGCGCTTGCAGAACTTGCCTGGTAATTCGTTTGGAAAGATTTTCCAAATGAGCCCCCAAAGTATGGCCACTGTTCTCCAACCAATTCATGACGTCCCCGTGAGCCGTATATTCGCACACGTAATGAGTATAACCTTTAACCGTAAATTGACGGTACAAACAAATACAATTGTTGTGGTTGATACGATGCCATAGCGACTTTTCACCGTTCATACTATCGCCTTCGTCGACCACTTTAACCGCCACTCGATGACCGCTGGCTTTTGCTTGTGCGAGATGTACGGTGGCGAAGCGGCCACGGTCTAGGCATCGTATCAGTCGGTAACCGCACTTATCTAGCTCGCGACCGGCGTCGTAACGTTTGTGCTTTCGAGTCTCCAACAACATTCGTATACGATCGACGATGCCCATTATTGATGCGCAATAAAAAAATTTCCAACGATAATCGACAAAATGTATTCTTTTTTTCTCTTTTCGAATTGAGCAATTATTATATTTTACCTTTTTCCTCCCTCGACTACGCCTCTCTTCAGCCGCATTCTGCCATCTTTAAGCAATTACATTCACCACAGCTGTGAACATCACATCGCAATAATCACACATACACAACGGAATTAATCGATAGTCTCCTAGTGCGGCCTTCGCTACTCAAGGTTTTTACTCTGATAGTGACGTCACATCAAGAGGCTTTACAGCCTTTACTTAATAATGTAAGCTGCATTCTCTTTTGCCATTACACTAAACAGGCGCTTCAAAAATATTTGTTCTAGGCTAGCAATTTTTAATGACCTAAATAAGACAATTTAAAGCAAATTAATACACAATTAATAAGCAGAAATTAATTTAAACTAACTTTCAAAGAAAAACTTTAAAGACGCGCGTTTTCTACACAAAATAAAATAAATTAAATGAATTTATTTTCAACTTTCCCGCATAGAACTTGTATTTTAATTAAGCTTGGTTTATTTGTTTAAAAAAAATATTTATAAACACAATTTTTTTTTTTTTAAATTTGCCTTATGAATTCTAAATTTGTTAGCAATAAAGTTAAAATTGCTTACCGTTCTAGCAAAGACTTACAGTACTGGGAACTGAAACTCATGACACTTTCTGCGATGATAAAGTTTACGCCTTTTGTTAAAACAAAATCTCTTAATTTGATGTGAAAACCAAAAGCGACCGGATAAAACTGGTTGTTTACGACCTACCACTTCATGTACAGTAATTAATACCCGACCGGTATACCAGTT
>JAQGAY010001812.1:0-12681 GCA_034698085.1 Polydesmus angustus
ATAATTGTCCTTTGAAAGAGTAAAATAATCTTATATCAACTGCTGGTTCTCCATTATGTATGCCAACGCAAACAAATTTTTTATTTCCATTCTTGTCTCCAATCTAGAAACGATAAATAAAAATTTGAATTAAAACTTTTTCACATCAATAATGTTGCAATATCGACACTTTATAAAAGGAAAACTTATGAGAAAATAGTTGAACAAGAATAGTTACAGTAGTTGAACACCAAATAATTAAGAAATATTTTTTTCTTAAATAAACCACTTAATTGTAAAAATCACTACTTGAGAAAAAAATAGAGCAATATGAGCAAGACCTAGAAAATAAAATACGGTAAATAACTGAATTGAAAAGTATTTTTTACCACAAACACGTTCTCGCCTAATTGAAACTTGTTTCTTTGCTTGCTGTCTTTCGATCATATGACAAAGGTTTGTTTTGTCCTTGACCTCGCACCCATCTTCCTTGCTTAATACATCAACTTTACTCAATGCCATCTTGTATTATACTGTACACCTGAAAAATAAGCCAGTTAATCCAGTGGTTAATTCAAATTTAATGTCTGTATACAGTATTTATAGAATTATAAGAAAAGCATTTAAATGTTTAGGCACGTGCAATTGATGCAAATTTCCATTATATGAATTTATGTTCGTTTAAAGAAAAACAAAAAACTCAAGTTAAAAATGTTATAAACAGTACAAAGCCATATTAAATTTACAAGCAAGCATCAAAACTAATAATTACTGTACAACATTCATAATTACCTTAAAACTTTTAACTTCGATCACATTCGTATCACTGTATTCAAACTGAACAAAGACAATGTCATCATCTGATCGCAAGAACAATTCACACAAGGGGTGATCCATTAATTACGTCAACAAAATAGGGAGGAGGGTGATTTGACGACCGATTTGACAATTATTATTGTTGACCTAGGGGAGGTCTTAGGTTTTAGGGGCGGTCAAAAGCGCAAAAATGCAAAAATTTGTAATTTTTATCAAAAAAATTTCACACCATTATCTTGTTTTTAGGGACATTCAAAACATTTGGAAATCCGTTGCCATTAAAATGATTTTAAAAAAATAAACCCCAAAACTTTTGAAAATTCGATGAAAATGTATAATTTTTGTTAATTTTTAGAAGGGGGTAACATTTTGTTGCCATAATTAAGATTGGGGGGTCACTGAAAATTTGACAATTGTTGATTGCAAGCCATTAAATAATTATGATGTTCGTTTAAAACTTATTACAATAACATCGATTTAGCAAATATTGAGATAAAATATTAAATAATTTAATGAAATACACCTATACCTCGATATATGGCCTAGATTGGTTCCCGTAAAGCGAAACGCCATATATCGAATCATTTTTTCCCATAGAAACCTATATAAACTCTATGGGATCGGTTCCAATTTCAATGGAAAATTCTAAAAAAATGCCATGTTTTTAATGAAAATTGCATGTTTTACGTATTATTTCATTAACTGATTGCATGTACAAAGAAAACATTTAATATGCTGTACATACAACACAGAGTTCTTGTTATTAAACTGAGGCAAAACCAAAACAGAAGCAACATAAAATGGTTTCATTTTTACTGTACATGTAAATTTACTAAAGAAAAACAACACTTTCTCACTACAAGGTCATCCTAAAAATTTTCCTTGATTTCATGATGCAATAATTTTTAAATTGTAATAAACAAATTTAACCAAAACACATGTTTTCTATACATAATGAAGTTTTATTTGCCGTTTTATAAAATTTAAATGTGGCCCCACTCTGCCACGTAGGCCCCAAAAACGCGAAAAGTGAATTTCCCATAGACTTGTATCAGCATACTCACGATCGACTGAGTTGATCGCTGTTATTATTAGATTTTTAAACTTGGGAGGGGTGGAATGTAAACACGATCTTTTACAAATCTCACACAGTGAGGTCTGGGAATCTCGAAGAAAAAGCTCAAATTGGGCCCCTTTCTACCAATCCACCGTTGTGGCACGTGGCATTTTCATAGGCACGCTGCACAGTAACAACTGAATTCCTATGGACAAACTCAACAGCACAGTACGCCTTTTGCTGCGGACTTGCCATTTTATTTTTTGAAAATTAACAAATGACTGGATTTAGGTGGGGAATGGTACAGCCACTGAGCCACAGCCCTTCTGTGACAGTTATTTTAAACTAAAAAAGCTCCTCTTTCAAATGTTTACCACAAACAGCGATCAACTCGGTGGATCGTTATTTTGGTGATACGCGTCTATAGGAAATTTACTTTTTGCGTTTTTGGGGCCTACGTGGCAGAGTGGGGCCACATTTAACTTTTGTAAAACGGCAAATAAAACTTCATTATGTATAGAAAACATGTGTTTTTGTTACATTTGTTTATCACACTTAATTAAAAAATTATTGCATCATGAAATCAAGGCAAGTTTTTAGGATGCCAAATTTCATTCTCGTGACTCATGTATAAAATGTGCTTTCCGATAAATTTTTGCATTTTTTAAGAAATATGCACCTTTAATGCAAATTTTTTCGTTTAAAAAATTCTTTTGGCCGTTATAGCGAAGCATTTTGGGCCGTAAATCGAGACAGTGCCTCAAAAAATAAAGGCCGTTATAGCGAAAGACCGTATATCGATGTATTGGTGTACCCACGATCTGGTGTACCTGTATCATAGACGATGCCAAGACAACCAAATAAACGCGCCCATAATTATTTTAATGTTAGATTTAGCGCGTAGTAAATCCCTTTACAAATCTTTGCAGATTTACATTTTTTCAATCAGTTGATGATTTATTTTGGTCAACATTTTCTTGACAGGGTTTACGCTGAAATATTAATTACTTTTATTCATTTTTTCAGTGATTCATTCAGTTTGGAATGTGAAGCAAATTGTTGAACATCGCGCATTGCACTGGATTTTAATGTAATCAGCGATAATATTTTATGAGGAGGTTATTTGTAATTTATTTGACTCGTTTTAATCCACAGGTTTAGGTTCTAAAGATGAGCGATAGTCATCATATAGGTTCGAATAATCCAAAGGCTGAAGTATTACACCAGTTGCATATATCAGATGCCTTAAATAACCTATGTCTCAAGAGCGACATTAACCATGACGAAACTAGTGATATAATTTTCATCGTCGAAAATCAACGATTTTACGGACATAAAGCCATTTTATCTTGTAGGAGTGAATATTTTAGGTTACTGACTTGTCGATACTTATAATTACATGTATAAGAAAGGTAACTAACATTTGTTTGTTATTTAGGGCCCTTCTTTATGGGGGCATGAAAGAATCCCGTCAGTCAGAAATTGAAATTAAAGGAACTACTGTCGTGGCATTTAAATTGCTTTTCAAGTATACTTATTCGGGCTACTTGTGTTTAGGCTCTCTAAAAGTTAGAAAATTGAACGTGTTATTGTATATTATTAAAAAGAAACGGTTAAAAAAATTATTTTAATTTAAGGAAGAAGTAATTTTGGACGTTCTTTGCCTTGCTCATCAATACGGATTTACAAATTTGGAAGAAGCTATTTCTGATTATTTAACCTCCATTTTAAACAATCGTAACGTCTGCGTCATCTATGATATGGCTAACTTATTTGAATTGGCTACACTTTCCGGGGTTTGTTGTAGTTATATCGATAAACATGCGACGGAGATTATGCAGCAGGAATCTTTCTTATCATTAACTTCGGTAATACTGTATTATTTTTTTTAAATGAATTGTGCAAAAATGTTTTTTCTTACCTAATTGCTGATTAAAGGAGGCGCTTAAAGGAATAGTTAGTCGGAATTCCTTCTGTGCTAAAGAAGTAGACATTTTTCGGGCTATTTGTCATTGGATAGAACGCAATCCAGAGTCCGAAATGCAAGACATTCTCTCGGTTGTTAGGCTACCTCTCATGAAAATTCACGACTTATTAAATGTGGTGCGACCTACTGGCTTATTCCCTTCAGACGATCTCTTAGATGCTATACAAATTAAAACCGAAAGCAAAGATACAGATTTGAATTACCGAGGATATTTAAGTATAATAAATCATAAAGATGCGGTAAAAGATGACGGTGAAATAATTGTTAAATTAATTTATCATTTTAGTACCTGAAGAAAATATTGCCACCCAAAAGCACGGTGCACAAGTGATAAAAGGAGATATGCGCCAAGCCTTATTAGATGGAGATTCCAAAAATTACGATATGGAGCGTGGTTTCACGAGACACGCTATTGATGACTGCGATGGCAATCTAAAAGGCATTGTAGTAAAATTAGGAAAGCCTTGTATTATTAATTGCATGAAAATGCTGCTCTGGGATCTAGATACAAGGTTAGAAATTTTTAAAACAAAAATAATTAAATACAGTCAATGTAAAATAATGTACTGTCAGGTCTTACTCGTATTACATCGAAGTTTCTATGGATGAGAAAGATTGGGTTCGTATCGTTGATCATCAGGATTATTTATGTAGGTCATGGCAGAGGTTGTATTTTCCCATCCGAGTAGTCACGTAATTAAATCTAAATTCTAAATAAAAGCTGAATTAAAAAATATTTAATTCATATTCTTCTTTGTAGATATATTCGTATTGTAGGAACTCACAACACTCTCAATCGTGTATTCCATTTAGTTTCATTTGAATGTATGTATACGTGTAAACAAGTCAAGTTAGACAAGGGTTTGATAGGTAAATTAATTCTTTAAGGAGCTTTTCATCTTAACAATATCAATTAATGAGACTTTTCGAACTTTTAGTTCCCAAAGAAAACGTTGCCACAATTCAAAACAGCGCGTCAGTGATTGAAGGCGTTAGCCGTAGCAGAAATGCGCTGCTAAATGGAGATACTCAGAATTATGATTGGGACTCGGGATATACGTGTCATCAGTTAGGAAGCGGAGCTATCGTTATTCAATTAGCCCAGCCTTACATGATCGACTCTATGAGATTATTACTATGGGATTGTGACGGTAGAAGTTACTGTTATCACGTTGACGTTTCTACAGATCAATGCAGTTGGAAAACGATTCATGATCGAAGCAAGGACCAATGCCAGTATTAAATTTAATTCTTTTTTTGTTGTATTTGGTTAAAGTGCATTTGAAACATAGTTATTATTTATTGTTAAGATCGTGGCAACATATATCTTTTTCGGCAAGACCGGTTAGTTTCATAAGAATTGTGGGGACGCATAATACAGCTAATGAGGTATAGTATTGGCAATAATTCAGTAAAATCAAAAGTATAATTTTTTAAGTTAATTCGAGCTATTTTTAGGTTTTCCATTGTGTTCATTTCGAATGCCCAGCACAGAGTCACGATATTGTTAAAACGATAGCAAAATCGTAAATAATCATTGCAAAAACATTATCAGAAGTTATGAAATCCATATTTGCGCCAGCATTTTAAACGTACATTATTTGTTAAATTTATGATTGCACTCTTCCTATATGAAGTACCCGTTTATTAATACAAGAGTTAAAAATAATTTAATTCCGGTAATTTAAAACTTTTATTGCTCAAACGAATTGTAAAATAAATTTTAATTTACTTAGTAATTTATACTGTTTTGTCCGAATGTTACTGTGGTAAATGAAATTACGAGTAAAACATAAATTACCGGTAATAGTTTTAATTAGTTTGAGAAAATAATTATAATTTTATGGGGAGCAAAATATTATTATTGAACGCGATTTAAGATGAAGAATTTGCATGCAACAATAACCTTAGTACATGTATTGATAATAAGGTAATACGAATAATTATTCATTTAAAAAATCAATAAAAAAACGAAAAATATTAAAATTATTAAAGCTGCACTTGTTAGAAAAAGAAACAAAAAATAATTAACCGTAGGCTACATTGGCCATTATTCCAATAAAATATCAATTGGAAAAGTGGTCAATGTAGTATTTCATTAATTTTTTTGCATTGGACCTTTTTCTACCAATGTACATATTTTAAAAGGAAACATTAAAAAAATTAATAACAATACGTAATGTAGAATTTAAAAAAATAATAATAATAAAAAGTTCATTAAATTAACATTCAAAATAAAATCCATCACATGTAAACAAAAGTTACTAAAAGAAATTTGATTAGGTAAAACGCATTTCAATTGGAAATTTTTCATTTTGTAACTAGTAAAACTATTGAAGTGAGCGTTCGGATAAAATATTTAAGGAACGTAAGGCAGATTTTGCCGCAGCAATTTTTGCAATTTTACTTTTCTTACTTTGCCCGTGAAATACTTTCCCATCGATCTCAACTGTCACTCGAAAATAGTGACTACCTACTGGTTTACTTGGTTTACTGTAATTTAATAAAATTTCTTATCGTAAAAAATATTTTCATCTTTAAAAATACTTTGCACATACCTAAATTTGGCGCTTGGATATGTTTCTATAACGCATCTCACGGGATTTATAGGCAAGGCATTTGAATATTGCTCTGTAATAATTACCACGTTAAAATAAAATATACAGAGTGGTGATATGGCTTAAATAAATCAAACAACATGCCTATAATGCTCTTTAACATTGGGTAATAAACTTCCCATACACATTCCAGAGACAATCCGCTGTCCACAAAAATTGCCCCAGCAATTGATTCAAAAATATCACCCAAAGCTTTCGGAACTTCAATTTCTTCCATACTTGAATAATCATTTTCTCCGGTTAAATACTATGGCAAGAATAAAATGTTTCAAGTGAAAAACTATTTTAGTAACTTACAGAATTATATTTAAGCATTCTTACAATTGTGTCTTTAGGATGGTCTAAATTTTTCTTGTGCTCCACATAATTATCAATGACGGTAAAGAGAAGACCACTTTTAAACCGCAAAATCTTATTCATGTTATTCTCTACCGCCAAAAACGCAAAAGTGCAATTGTCAACGAGCGATGAGCGTAAATCAGTCATATTGCCCGGACTTAAATTTGGAAATAATTTACTGAGATGCATCGTTACCAAATAATCTGTAAATAATGAGCAATCTTTAAAACTACAATTAAGAAAAAAATATTATAATTTTTTACCGAGAACAGCATCTCCCAAAAATTCCAATTTTTGGTAATGTTCTACAACATCTTGATCATAGGTTGGATGCATAACTGCTTGAATCAACAATCCTTTATTCTTAAAAGTGTATCCGATTTGCTTTTCGAAATTAAGCAAATCTATATAACGATCGGACATTTTAGAGTTCCACCTTTCAACATATTCTTTCGGAACAGTCCACGGGAAAGAACTAGCTTCTCCATCGACTTCCATAACGTCGGACTCATTGGGCGGAAGTAGTTTTAACCCAAACCATTCCAGAGTTCGTAGAGCGGCGTTTCTTCCACAAGTGACAAGTACAGCACCAATTATCGCTTCAACGGAATCGGCAATAGTTTTATCGCCGATGAGTTGTTTATAATATCTATCGAACATCACTTCCTCTTTTTCATTATTTGACTCGGAGTTTTCACTCGTCTCGGATATTTCGTATTTGGTGGTTACTTTTTCTTCGGACATTCTTTTTGATGGTTCAGCGTTGGCCCACCGGTCTTGCAATACTTTTTGCCAGCTTTGCAAATCAAGTTCGTTGTTAATATCTTCGATCTTTGCATGTCCCCACAGGTGATTTGGAACGGACTTGGCCACCAACGCGGCAATTAAGGCACCGGGAATTTTATAACCCGGTGGAACCCACGAAACTCTCGGGAGAAAGGAAGATGCATTTAAGATTTTTGGGATATTTTTCGCATGCTTTACCAAGTTAAAATTTCTCACTAATCCAGTTCGCAAAGTAGTTAAGCCGCCTTCGTGCAAGACCGGATATCTACAATACAGACAAATGGACGTGGCGATCTTCAAAAAGGAATCGCCGATCACCTCCAATTGTTCAAGCGAATCCCAATTCGCAGCTGAAGCTGTTGTAATCGCTTGAAATAAAACGGCCAATAGTCGATCTGGATTTGGCGGCTTTGAAAGATTTTGGGAAAAAATAACGTCATCGTCGACTGTAGAATCTTTGCAGTGTTTTTCGAGAGTGTTGGCCATTAACAGGAATTTTGATTCCCGATTAGCAGGCATAATTGAAGCTTCATTAATCAAAGACCATTTCAGTTCATTAGCTAAGAGTAATCCATTTAAACGGTGAATAACTGACGGTAAGCAAAAAGCTTCCCTATAATAAAAAATGTCCAACGGGAAAATTTTCAAAAATTCAGGGAAGAAATACATAGTGTCTAATTTTGTGGCTTTCAGTGGAGATTTTTGGCCGATTTCTGAATGAAGTAAATTCAATCCGTTTGGAACGTGATCGCACGTAACCAACGGTTGATTTCCATGCGACACGACCACGTTGTATTTTTTTTCAAGATACTTTTTCGCCTTTGCAAATATTTCGTCTTGAATGATGTTCCTATCAATAACGCGCGTCACGAAAAATCGACGATTTCTCACTCCTAAACCTCCGTACTCAGTTAGGGTAACGTCTCCAACTTTCGGAATTTTTAATCCCACGTTGTCAACATTGTTTTTGAATTTGTAACATTCATTAACTAGGTCCCAATTAATCACATTTCCTTTAATTAAAAAAAATTTTGTATTAAGTAGTTAAATAAAATATTCAAATTTAAAAACTTTTTACCGTTTAATGGAACAATAATAAATGAGCCAGTTCTTTCAGGTGAAAATTCAAACAATAAGTTTGTAATATTACAAACATCATCAAAAATAAAATTTTGAAATTCTTTTAAATGGTCAATTTTTTGAAAAACCATGCTATCTTGAAAGTTTTTAACATGATTAATGGTCACAATGCAGGCTAGCTTTCCAAATAACTGAAACGGCAAAACCTAGACAGAAAATATTAATAATAAACGATCAGTAACGATACTGCATAAAAACATAATTATGATCTACTTTTGTAATTTGTTTTGAAGTTAAAATTCCAAACCGGGGATTCTTATGTGATTCATTTTGATTTGAAACCATTTTGGAAAGCCTAATTTCGTACAAATGTAATGGACAACTTGGCAAAATGTAACAATTTGTCAAATTTTCAGCCACCTAATATTAAACAAAAAATTTCATACAATAACCATCATTTATATATTACTACCGTATACTATATTTTTAAATTGTACCGCTTTTGGATAAGGATATTTCCGTTTTCTGGTTCCAGATTTCACTCGTCCTTTATCTGTCTCTTTCAACTCAGCAATGCCCAATTCATGTCCATATCGTTCGATAAAATTAATAGCCGGTAGCAGATGATCATTAAGTTCTCCTAAAATATATTATCTATAAAATCTAAAAAAAACACATAAAAGAAATAGTTTTTTTTCACCAGCTTCTAATAATTTTAAACAGGCCTCAAAAGCCGCGATTTTTTTTGCAGTCTTTTTGTCATTGTGTTTGGCTCCCTATAAAAATATACCTTTTTAAATTCACCAAATAAAAGCGATAATATACACCGTTAACTTGCCCATATGATTCGCTCAATCAACGAAGTAGTTGATGGGAGTTGAACAACAGCGCACACCTGACTAAGGTCAGATTCATCTTTCACGTAACTGTACATCGGTTTGACAACTGTAAATCGATCGTGAGGCAACTTCGCGCAGTAACTAATAGAAATATTTAAAAAATACATTATACTATAATAATCATTATAATAAGCAACAAAAGTAATTACCGATCCAAAATACTAATAGATGAATCCAAAGTAATTGCTGCGTTTACTGCAGTACTTCTAAAGTACATGTTCATAACTGTGTTTGTATTATTCGTCTTTACTTCTTCTAATTGACGCTGCTTATTTTTCATACTAATTTTAATCAATTCCTAAAACATATTAAAAAAACATTGAAAACATGTTATATACGATTAAATGCCCAAAAACAATTATTACTTCTTCTAAAACCCGGTAATAAACCAAGGTGTTTGCAATTTCGTTCTTGTCTCCGTCCGGGTGCATCAGAAAAAACAAAGCTTTTTGAGCTCGAGCTCTCCCTTTTGATTGAACGTACGAACAAAACGTTTTAGGCAAGTCAAATCGAATAACTACGTTGCATTCGGGAATATCCAATCCTTCTTCCACCACGGAAGTTCCGACTAGTAAATTGCGTTTGCCATTTTTAAACAGTAATAAAGACTCGGCTTGGTCGTCGACCTTCATTCCAGTTCGCCAAGTGTAAGCTAAACTCAAACCGTGCCCCACGACGTAACAAGAATTGACCTGTTCGTAATCTCGAAGATGCAATTGTCTCAATTGGCGAAGGTAATGATCGAGCATCCAGGCGATTGAACGTTGTTCGACGAATACAATCCCTCGAAAAGGGGCTATGGCCTTGAAGGTGTCAGCTTTGAGCAAATCCAACAATCGTTTTACTTTAGGCGTAACAAATTTCAAGATTGCTTGGCAATCGCCCATCGCGTTAATTTCGGAGTTAACGAGATCGCATAATTTAGTAAAATATTCCCTAAGGATCGAAAATATTCTGCATTTGACTAGTTGATCGGAATTTCGAGCGCTTACCTCAAAATTTGGTAAATCGTCGAGAAAACTTTTAAGAATCTCTCTCATTGGCCAAATTCCCAAAATTTGATAAACCCATCGAACATTTTTTAGCAAATATTCCGGGGAACACTTAACGTTAATACCATTAGCATCTTCAATCGCGCTTAATTCTGCCTTTTCATTAAGTCTTTTTAAAATGTGGGACTTATTTTCTATATGCCCAACTAATCTTCCTTCTTCTTCTCGATTTGAAACGGCGCCGGTAGTCTCGATATCGCCTAAATTTAATTTCTTGGTTATTTCTTTTATTTCTTTTTCGCATTTGACCAAAATTTCTTCGATCTTTAAATCTAAAACCCTATTGGATAAATCGGTACTGGGATATCCCAAAAGAACTTCTTTAGGTTTAGTGGAGAACTTGTTCACCTGTTCTAAATTGCTTACAGTTACAATTCGGCTATCGAGGATTTTCTCCAATTTCTCAATATTTGCCGTAATATTCGCAGGTTTGCATCTGCCGTGTAAGACCGCTGCCGTGAGGCCTAATATCTTCGGTTTGCTAATAATTGACCTTTCGTAAAACTGCATAATGTTGCAATAGGGATCCTTTCCGGTAGCTCGATGACATTCGTCCATCACGATTAGATTTATTTTATCCATTGTGATGAAACTATGAATCAGGAGATTGAGAAGTATCTGGGCTGTCATCACAAAAACCTGCTTTTGTTGAAATTCTTTCACCCAAACTTCCAAATTCCAGTCGTCAATATGACATTTGCTTCCATTAACATCAACCCGACAACCGCCGTGATATTGACCAACTTTTAAAGTTGTGTGAGACTCGATAGATTGAGCCTGCTGGGCAACCAACGCAACTGTAAAAAAAAATATGAATATTGAAAATATTAAGTCAAGTTTTATCAAGATTGACAAACCTTTTGGTACTAAGAAAAACGTTACTTTTCCTCCTTTTTCGAATGGCTTCAAAATTTCATGTTGAAGTTCTTTAATCAATAAAATACTAATAAACGTCTTTCCCGAACCGGTTTTGAGACAGACGATGATGTTTCTCTTCAGAGCATAGTTATACAACTCTAATTGATAATCTCGAGCTTGATGTTCCAATTGATCTTCTTTCGATGTCTCTTCATCCATCAAAGCTTCTGCTTCGTCGTCCGTCCCGTCCTCCAATTGCCCATCGTCCATTCGTTCGGTTTCTACATCCATTTTGCTAACAGAATAAAAGTTAAAGTTATGTCAAAGTTGATAATTTACTTTAAGATTTGCCAATACTTTCTTAAATATTATTCGATGTATTTCATGTGCATAAAATATAATAATACAGTATTGCAATTGTTATAACTGTAATCAGGAATTAAAATAACTGTGATTGAATTGCCTTATTAATCAATACAAACAGGAAGTATTGTAATTATTTATGAAGAGGGCATGTCTCGTGACCTGGTGACTAATAAGCGCGCGCTATGGAATAGAATAACTTATGGAAATCAAAACAAAACAGCACTCTCCCCCCCTCTCCCCATCCCCAATGCTTTTGCAGATTGCCAACTAGGGCGGCCAGGCCTCAAGAAGGAGCAAAGTTGTCAATTTTCTTGAAAAGATTTTATATCAACCAATATTGATTTTAAGAAAATTTTTAATGAGTGGTCAAAAGTCTTGGCTTCGATCGTTCGGGGCTGATAAAATCAAAATCTTCCCCTGCATGCATGCAAATCTAGAATATACCGGCAATTATTATTAATAAAGGGTTAAATCAGTAACTATGGTTAAATCGATTCCTCCGCTCTCCTGTTTTTGAATTACCAATTTAAACATAACACAGTACAGTAATTATTATTACTAGGTAACTTGATCGATTGATAAAATTTATGACGAAATGATCGAAATAGAGCAACCATGGAATAAAATACATGTACGGTTATAGCTCCAGCCAAGGATATTATATATTTTTGATCAATCATAAATTTAAAATAAAAATATAATTAGGAAAATATTATTATTTCAATTATAAGCACTCGATAATGATATAAAGTTGGAATGCATGCATGTACAGTAGCCTATTTACTTACTTTAAATCCGTGTCAAATGCTCGCAAATTGAGAAAACCTTAAGAAGTAAGGACACA
>JAQGAY010001813.1:0-12665 GCA_034698085.1 Polydesmus angustus
TCGACAGTACTATATACATATCCGCCAATTAATTGGTCTTTAACGCCCCATGACCATGACGTCACTCCTAATTTTTATGAAAAAAAAAAAATTTACAAAATAAAAACTACTACACGGTGCTTCAAAAAAAAAACCGACACCACGGTTTACAGAAAAAATGCGCGCTATACTTAACAAGCGACATAAATGTCAAGTGTTATTCAAACTAAAACTATTTTAATTCGTACTATAATAATACCGTAACTAATTTTTCCCATATATGAGCTGTACCAGTTAAAATTGACATTACAGTAAAGTATGCAAGCAAATTTGATCTAACTGTCATTTATTGAGTAATTAATAGGGGACGAACTCGCCTTGCTATATTTTGAACACAGGGTAGAAATACATAGCTTATGGAACGGAATTAATGTACCAATTCAATTACCGTAGTTTTTTTTTTCGATACACCGTGTATAAACAGCTAATAGTATTAGATTTAATAACAGTTATAAAAGTTACTTGTATCGTTAAAATTACCGCCACGTTCAGTTTCAACGTGAAATGAAATAACAGAGCATTAAAAAGCCGTTTCTCAAAATATTTTCTCAATATTATTTTCCAATTGAAAAATTCTAAGGTAAGTGTAGAGGTGGCTTTGTCCACACCAAGCCATGCGAAGCCGGAAGAAGACAAATCTGTCGTTGCTTTTAAAATGGCGGTAAAAACCGATGAAAAAGAAGAAAAAAATGTCGCGAGCGTTTTGCGCGAAGAGTCACGCAAGTTTGCTCAACCGAATCGATAAAGATGGACGATTATCCACTACATGGAAGCACGCAAGATCAAAAGTAAAAACCCTTTTGATCGGTCTCCTCCCACCTTGGCTTTACTCAACCGCCGAAACTCAAATGTCGTCGCTTTTTTTTTTACTAAACGCGTAATACGACTCGTTTTCGTACTTTTAAATACCGTTAAACGTAATTCAATCGCTCGCGGCGCAAAAAGTAAATAAGAAAACTTAATGATCATCAAAAATTTTTTGATTAACGCATTCGAACGCGTTGATGGTTATTAGTCAAATTAATTTTTTAAACTAATAAACCCGAATTGGAACAAAAACAATTTTAAAAAAGTACGTGAACTAAATTAAATAAAAAGAACGTTATTTAAATAGGGCTCTACGCATCGAATAAAATGACCTAATTGCGCGCAATTACTACTTATCGGTTGTTTGAAAAATTTTAAAATCCCATAAACCAAATAAAGTAATCTTTTAAATAGCGTAACAATTACTTTTAGTTTTCATTTAAAGTAAAATAAAGCAACAAAAAAAAACCTATTTTCTCTAGCTTTTCGGCACACAATTAAGAAAGGAGTAATGAAAGGTGCGAGTCGAGTTCCTTTTTGATTTGTAACGCCGAGAAAAAAAAATAATCAACCGGAATAAAAAAAAAATTGCAAAAAGAAAAACGAACAAAAAAAAGACGGTTTTATATATTATAGTAGGCTATTTAGTAACCCCTTCGGCACCTAATTTCCTTTCGAATCCGCGATTTGACTAATTTTAGCAACAGAAGGCATGAGAAATGAGTGTTTTCCTACCTGGCGTGAATTATGTCGGTGATGTGAGCTCTTTCTTTGATAATTGAACCATCACTTCGAGAGCTAGGATGACTAGACGAGATTGGGATCCCCGCGTTTGGCGACAGAATGGCAGTAGCCGGATGGCCGTGGTTGATGGCCATGAAGGGCAATGGGTTGATATGAGTCGGCGGGTGGTTGTACCCGTTGGCCAGCAACGGAGATTTTTCCATTCGTAAATCACCTGAAAACACAGCAAATCGAAAAAACATTTCTAATAAAATTTCTCGTCCATAAAAAAAAAATACATACAACAATAATTTTTTTTCCATTAATTCACATCTCAAAAATTAAATTGCACTCGGCGAAAATATTAATACTGTAATTAGTATATTTAAAGAAATTTATGAGAATTCCTATACTATGCCTTATAGCCCAACGACGTAGTCACAATTATTACCATTTAAAGTAAAACTTCTTTTAAGAACGAAATGGCCCCTGAAAAACGAACAGTCCCATTACGGTTAACGAACTAAAATCTAGTTTTAAAAATAAGATTGATACCATAAAATGGTTGTTTAAATTAAATATTGTTCTAAAATAATTTTAAAAATATTTTAATCATTTTTTTGTTGTTAATAATTATAATTTTTGGTTCTTTCAGTTCGTTAAATACCATAAGAAGTTTTACCTTTGTTACTATTCATTAAATGCTTGCGTAGTTTTTATAATAATACGTTTATTTTTCAATATTAAACTACAGTACGGTACTTATTAAAGTGCGTTTTCTAATTTTTAAAAGATTTCAAATTAAAAATTAAAAAAAAATCACATTGGATGGGTAGGTGGATTTGAGGTGATAGCGCCGTTTGTGATAGTTAAAGGTGCAGCCTTTATTAAAAACAGAGATTTTAATAGGTGAATTTTCATCTGCATTATTTCATATATATATTTTTTTTAGTTTTTAAAAATAGATATAAATGGAAAATTGTAATAAAAATAATGGCTACATTCACCTTATGTGTAGCGGTCTCTGGCGTCTATTTATCTACATTTATAAATCTATTTCAGTACTAAATCAGCAGGAATTGACTACGAATTACCAATTTTTTCCCACTCTCTCATCGTGAAGTTATTTTTATGCACGATTACTCAGGCAAACGCAGCTGGAGAAGGCACTCCCAAAGAAGAAATAAATGGCACAGGGGCCTTTAATGTTAGATATTAGGTCGCCATCATGAATGCCAATGTAATAAATACAAAACCGGAAATTCCTCAGAATTTCGATTTTCCAAACCGCCAAAAAGAAAAAAATATATATATTAAATAAATATTAAAAAAAAAACCCTCAGCCCCTTTTAGTTTAACGTCGGGATATATTTTAAATTAATAAAATATCAATAAAACTATTCTGTATTTCAATTTTGTCTCTAGATAAATATCAGTAGTTCGTAGACGAAATTCAAGATTTTTTTTATTATTTTATATCCCCTCAAAAAATTTCTATAAAAATTTCAAAAAATAATTTTTGGCTAATAAAATATTGAGCAAAGAAATTAATTTTCCCAAAAAAAAAATATTATTTAAATATAATAAGAAATTCATAATCGCAGTTGGTCGGATAAATTTTTACTAAAACAAAGTCCCCTGGCTACACCAGTAACTATGACAACCAAATGGAGCGCTCACCTGTGATAAGTGGGAAGAGCATCATGGGATCGATGTTGGAGCCTTGGAGACCTTTCAAGAGATGGGCTAAGAACAAAAAATTCCCAATCATTAAAAATGCAAAAAAGAAATACGCATTCCATAAAAGTAATAATAATAATAATAAATAATTTTAAGAAACAGAATTTAGAGAAAAAAGAAAATACCGCAAAACGTTTTTAATAAATAAAATTCAGCTAGTTGATTCAATTACAAAATTATAATCGATTATAATTTTCTTTCTCCCGCCCGATAAATAAAAACACGCACATAAAAAAAAAATTTATTCTTGTTCAAACTTAAACGACGATAATGCACGTTATCTTCGAGCGAACGGAATTGACTAATCAGAAAACCCACTTACATAAATGACGATGCAAGCAGACGATTTATTTATTCCTCTATCAAACAATTAATCAAAAAGATAAAGCCTCGAGTATTAATTAGATTAAAAATATTTTTGCATCCAAAAATTAATTAATCAAATTAAATATTAAACGTGAGTGATAAGTTTGATAGATTTGCTAAAGAGAGAAAAATAAATAAAAAAGACGCGTACATTTTCGGAGATACATATGTATTTATTTATACGTAGTCTAAAAAAAAAATGTCAAGAGGCACTCTATTCCTTTCCATCTAACATGTAAAAAGATTTCGATGTACTGTATTGGATTAGATTCATACACTTGTTTAGATTTCCCCCAGACCCTTCCTCGCTACCATTTCGTGATTTAAGTTGGTTTCTCCAATTTTATTCCTTTTCCTAGATTATACGTCTCAATATTTCATATTTATTTTATGCATTTCAAGAGTCTTCCGCGTATTCGATTCCAAAGTGGCTTTTGCAATTGTATACGCAAATAAAAATATATTGTTACCCGTCACTTTTGCCTCTTTTATTTATTTATTTATACCAAATATTTAAAGTAATAAAGATTCGTTTTAGTGGTAGAAAGAGAAGAGGAAAGAGAGAGAGGAATATTATGACGAATATAATAAACTCGATTCACTAAACATAAAAGTTAGAAATGGAAAATTGCACTCGAAACATTGCAACAAGTAAATGTATCTCGCATTAGTTTCAGGCATATATCACGCGCCGATGCAAAAATAAAATCAAAAATGAGCATAAAAAACAATGCTAAAAGGTTTTTTATTGCGTACATAGCCATGCAAATTACGCCGATATAAAAATGCACAATATTCAATATGGCTAACAATATAAATCCACTTTTTTTAAAAAGAAAAAAATGATACAAACGGAAATATAGACATTTTTAATATTAAATAAAATATGGAATAAACGCGGGTTATTTATTACTAGGGTTGCGGCTTACTAAAATGACAGATATCCTTCAAATTTTACGGCAAATTAAATCCATGAAAAGTCAATGCAAATCAACTGCAAGATTTCAACTTCTAAAACATAACATCTGCCAATAATTTATAATTCCACTTACCATTCTTAACAATGTTTCTAATTTAATTTAAATATATTAATATTCTACAGTACATGCATATCTGTGTTTCCATATTAAAATTAAACATTTTTATTTTATTTAATTGTTGCCAAGATTGAGCAACATCGAAATATTGAATATTGTTAAGTTTAAAATAAAATAAAATGCAGTACCAATTAAAACGCTTCATAATTTTATTTTTGTTTCTCAACCATGGGGGCCAATTACTTTCAAAATTTTAAGCTTTAAATATTTATTCCCACTAATAATAATTACGGTATAAGAAAATTTGTAGAGATTTTTGACGATCGAGATTGAAACTTACATCGATTGACAAAAATCGTTTGAAGAAGGAAACTCGAAATAAGCTCGTGCTAACTTCAAATAAATAATACGAGTGAATAAAAAATAATATTGTCATTAAAAGTCTCAATATCCAATGCGAAGTTTGACGAAAAATTATTCTCTTAATATGATTTGCATGAGAAGGAGCAATATTAAACGGGGGTGAAGAGGGAACGAGAGAGATGAGTGGAAACAATAGCAAATATATTTCAGCTTTTCATTAGGATGCCAATTAATTTAACTCATCCATGCATACACAAGGCGTAGATGCACTAATAATTAATTTATTCTTTTCACAAGGTGATATTTCTTTTCTCCCTCATCCAATTTCTAATTGGCGCCAATGGAAAACTTTTTCGCTATCATATTAATGCACGGTGTTTTATCGACGAAGCTATTTTTTCCATCTTTAATTTTTTTTTTCTCGTTCTGAATGCGTGTATCAGCTTTTTCCTTCACGTTTAATGAATTTTACAATATTTTTTTTTTTTTTTTGAGATGAAAATAACTCAAAATCCACTGGCGGCGAAAAATCAATTGAAGGAGGAAGAAGAGGAGGCGATTGTAATGTGAGAACAAGTTGCACAGTCTGTCTAGCGACCGAAATTGCCACGAGAGAGCGCTTTAATTACAAAATTAGTTCTCGAATTAATTCTCCGTAAAAAAATTAATATCTTTTCACAATTAATTTTTTATGCTAACAAATAAAAACGCAATTTTAAACTATCGATAAACAACTTACGACTTTCAATGTCAGTTGGATGAGCACCAAAAAAAAAAAAAAAAACGGTACCAAAATTGATTAAAGCTTCAAAATTATTAACATTCGTAAAATAAAATTAATTATAAAACAATATCAAAATAAAATAAACAAGTGTCAACTGCCAGTAACAAATTCCCACTTGTATATTACTTAATTTGCTAAATATTAAATACAAATAAAAGTAATGAAACTGTTTTAGTAAAACTTTGTATCTATTGCATTAGTATAAATCAATGCTTGTACCTTCAAGTTTAGTACCTAGGATAGTTATTTATTACGAAATAAGCCCTTTAAAAGCGTTTTATCAAAGAGGATGAAATGATTGTGTTAGAAAAAAAGTACTGTATTTGTTACATTTTATTTTATAATATACTTTATTATTGACTAAAATGTATGTTTCAAATTTTTCTAATTTCTAGTACATGTATTTAATAAACATTTTGATACCCAAAAATAATTTTTTTTAAATGAAAACAAAATTCGACCTTTTTTTAGATTATTCCTATTAATGTAAGCCCTCCCCTGAAAATAAGACCTGTTGTGTTTTTTTGGCTAATAGAAGCCGATAGAAGTATACAGTAGGTCACAATTTCTCAATTTTGTCCACGATAGCAAAATAGCAACATTTTAATTTTTTTGAGTTTTTTTAGTAAAAGGGTTTCTCAAAGAGCTTTACTACTTTTCAGTTCTCGTCAGTCCTCAATTGAAAATCTCATTGAAAAATTGCTGTTTGGGCACTATGAACCAACATTCAAAATTGTGACCAAACAAATATCAAACTTTCCATTTTATTTTCACATTTTTAATGCTAATTAATTGTGAAAATTCATAACTTCTATTTTATTAAATTCATTAACAAAATTCAAACCGATTCTTTGTTTATTTTTAAAATCTATCTTAAGCCCCTCCCATTTTTTAATTTTCTACGGTAAAACCACTTTTACGTAACGCAATTTTACTCGTTGTAAAACGATCGTTTTACAACTTTTCCACCAATATTAAGAAAGCGCCGATATTTCTTCTTCTTCTTAAAAAAAAAAAGGAATATTTAAACGAGATAATTTAAATATGCTCCAGCTTTTAATTTGCCCAAACGCGTGGTTATTATTACCCTCCATTAAAAATCCCCGCCTTCAAATTTCTAATAATAAAAGCATTGTCTTTATCGTTAAAAAGCTTTCCGAATCGATTGCTATAATACTTAACTCCTCCCACTTTTGCTGGTGCGTGTTAAACACGTGACGCAGATGATGCAAAAGCTCAAAACTTTTCCTTTGCTTTTGCCTTCATCCACCATCTTTCTAATGTGTACAAATTATAAACGTGTGAACATACATATGCATTGCTTATATCATTTATCTTTGCACATTTTCAGACTTTTCTTTTTTTTTTTTCTCCTCCTCCCTCCTTTCTTTTTAGTTCTCCCTCCTCCCCGTTCTCTTCATGCCTTTTAATAATGCCAATTAATATGAATAAACACACACTAACTCGACAAAATGCACTTTTCCCTTTGCACAGGATCCTATTGCTCGTTCATACTCATTAGCATTTAATTAACAAAATGCACTAATCGACGCGAATGCGATGTTTGCTTGAGTAAATATCATAGCAGAACAGCGATATATGAAGTTAGCAAATTTTAATACCGTGTAAAAATCAAGTGTGAAATTTCACTCCCTTCAGCATATTCCTTCTCTCATCACCCACACACCTCTACTCATCCACCCGCTCGCTTCAATGTTCGCCAACAACTATTTTACTATCTACGACTCAAAAATAGCTGCGAACGTGTCAAAATTACATATATGCAAAATTAAAATCTCTCTCTGCCTCGGATGGGGATGAGGGAGGGGGGAGAGAAAACGAGTGAAAATTATTAAATTTGATGAAAACGAGGTCGTTTACATATTAAAAGCTATAACCCAATCATTTAACTGTCCTAATAAAAGTACGCGCGCAGTACAATTCGCACCGATATGTTACAAGAGTAATATTTAAAACCATTACTACTCGCGCTTTTCGCTCGGCGATTAATTTCGCTTCAACAAATATTCCCGCGCGTTTCAATTACGTTTCCAAATTCGTCCGATGTTGTCAATTTTAGCGGAGTATTATGTAAATGAGCGCTAAACTAGTTTGTAAACTAATTTTTCCCTACAATTACATGATTATTATAATATAAGATTCAATTTCGTAAATGGAGATAAACAGTTACTGTCAATTTAACTTTCTAAAGCATTTTATATTTTAAAAATTATTAATAAATAATTTTTTAAAAAAATTGCTTCGGGAAAGTGAGTTCTAAAATAATACGATAATATTAGCGTATTGAGTTCCCATAATGTAAACTAATATTATTATTTCAGAATAAAATTTTTAGTTTTACGTCACAATGCTAACAATTTTTGAGAGAAATAATTATTATTAAAATTAGTACAATGATAGTTCAAAATTGCTGTTAAAAAAAAAATCAATAAATATATTTTATCTTTTGTTTATTCTGCTGCAGTACCGGTATTTAATTTTTTTTATAAATATTAAGTTAATTTTTCACTTTATCGAATTTATAGTGGAAACGAGTAAATTACCCTTCAACATGTTACACGAATTACGTTTTGTAATAGATTCTGACTCCCTGAGTATTCATTATACTTTTGATAAATTAATTATTCACATTTTATTTTTTAAATTTTTAATAAAACGATTAGAATACTAAATTTTCAGTACTAAATTTAAATAAGAAAAGAACCACGTTAAAAATTCGTTACCTAAAATACAAATGTTATTTTCTTTTTATTTTACGCAATGCCGTCTCAAAATGTGCTCGGGACAGTTTTAGTTGATACAGTAATTATTATGAAATAACATATGTTGTGCATGCACTATTTTTAATTATGATACAAACTTTTAGTTTTTAGTTTGACAGTAACTTCTTAAAAAAAATTACATCTCCCAAAATTAGTCAGTAAATCTACTGTCACCGTGGGAAAGTAACTCACAAAAACTTTAAAATACACGTTGAACATAGTTATTAACGGTGAGCAAAAAGTAAACAGCTGGATGTTGCACGTGAAGGATAATTAAAAAAATTTTAAGTTCGGCGAGCATCGCGAGTCAGTGCTAATCATAATAAATTGGCGAGGAAAAAGAAATTCATCGAAAGGGTTGGTCTTATTGCAAAATCGTAAGTTAGAAAGAAGAAAAAAAAAATAAGAAGGTCGAGATAGTAAAAAGATAATTAGAGAAAAATTCAATATCTTGTCATTTCATAAGAAATGAGGATGTTAAATGTTTCAAGGTAAACATGATAGTTTGTGGCGGTCAAGTCTAGGTCTATATGGGTTCATCGTTGATTAATATTACTCACGAACGCTTCAAATAATAATTGTATAAATCACAAGAAGTAAAAACACTGTCGAAAATTGAAAAAAACAACTAAATAGAAATGAGTGGTATAATAATTGTTATCTATCAACGTGTGGCCGTGAAAACCAACCTTTTCTCTCGGAAAAGAAAAAAAAACCGCCCAAAACATTTCAACTAAGTCAATTAAAAAAATGTTTGCCACTCAAATCGATTAAATTGAATCGCTTTTGGATACGTTTTTCTTCAATGCATTTTTTCTTAGAGAATATTTAATTGACCGAGCTGAAATTAATAGCGTTTTTTATTTTATAATCAAAATAATAATAATAAAAAAAAACAACGCTCATGCTCGTAATCATTTAATGCTTTTACTTCGACTCGAAATGCGCGTTTGCTTTCAAATTACATACGTAAAATAATAATGCGCAACGTTTATGTGCGCAAACAATTATTTGGAGAGAAAAAACAAAACAAAAAAATTATCCAGATGAATAAAAATATAAAAAAAAATAGCCTGGCAGTTAAGCTGCAGACGGACGAGGGGGTGAGATCGAAATGTGCAAAAGTGTAGAAAATGCGAGTAAAGTGGATGGCAGGTAGTTGGCAGCGTTTTGCACTGGGTGTGTCCGAAATGATTGGTCGTAAATCAAAGGGCATAGCCATTGGAAAAGAGAATAGGAAAAGCAAGAAAGGTTAATTGCAAAAATAGTCTAATACACTGCTTTTTATACGTGTGTATCCAATCAGATTCATCTCTAAAAAGAGTGCCGACAAAACTTTTTCCACATTTCTCTCTCTCCCTCTCTTATTCACTCTATCTCCTCTACGCTTCAAAAACTTTACAGAGAACGAAATATAGAAAAAAAGAAAAAAAAAAAATAAGCTGTAAGTGCGCACGATTTGAAGGATCTCTTTACCTTAAAACGTTTATCCGAGTATTTCCTCCCTTTATATGTATCACGATTATGATACGTCATCATACAATAATAATAATATAATATTAAAAAAAAAAAAAAGTTTGAGAAATAATTCCTTCAGGAGCCATCGGGGTCAACAAATACAATTTACAGTCATTTCAATCGCCAAAAATAATTTTGAAAAGATTTGAGAGATAAATCTTTTGTATAGTTCACACGACAAAAGCTAATCGTGAGAGTAAGAAGCAAATTCACTACAGTATTAATACGATTGACTCTTTTCTCAACAACGTTTGCACTTCCACAAACAACTTTCAACAAGAACTTTTATTAATGCTCCACACATCCTTTATTATCCAAACCAAAATTATCTTTTCAATTTTATAAACTAAGTTAAAAAAAATAACATAACATAACATGTTTTTAACTTTAAAACGAGAAAAATAAGCTTGTTATGTCTAACAACAGACAGAAATTGCCATTTTAGAAAAGCAGCAAAATGATTGAAGATGCACAAATAAATCAGTAAAATTGCAAAATATTTCATGTAAATAATCTGTTGATTGTAATTAATATACAATGCATGTACAATGGAACTGCCACTTGTTCGTCATAATAATATGAGTAAAGCACAAAAAACCCTCTTATTATTAATTCCACTGAATTGTAAGTTTCATAAAAATTTTATATACAGTACCAGCCTTTCTACATGTAACGCGCTTTTGTTTTGTTGATAATTATCAACTCAAAAAAAAGTATTTTTCGAGTTATTACTACGAAAGGATTGCCAAACCTCTTTTCCGCTAAAATACACTTGGTCGAAGTTGACTCTTGTTTAAAAGTATGGCGAGATACAATAATTAGATAATTTATCCAAGTACAGTATGGTCTCAAATTAATACATATTTGACGTCACCCTATTTTATTCTCATTAGATAAACCAATTAAAATTTTTTTATCACTTTATTTAAAAAAACTATTATTTTTGAGTTGTATCACTTTGTAACAAATGTATTGTACAACAATAATATTTTACATTAAAACATTGTCAATTTAATACGGTAATGTGCATGCCTTGAAACGGTTGCAATTTTGCCATTGAAGCCTGCTCATTTGCATTGCATTCACTTATAATATAAGACAATACTGTTAAAATTTTGATCCGAAAAACGCAAATTAAAATACTGTATTAGATATTCAAAACGTTTAACGCTAGTTTACTTAATTATAATATCAATTTAAATAATTTACTAAAACGGCAGAAACAAGAATAAATGTAGAAAGTCAAAAGTAGTCTTACCTGCTATGTGACCATTTTCGTAGCTGGCATATTCACCATTTTCCAATCGACTTTTCTTCAATTTCATTATGGCTTCTTCACCTCCGCTCATTCCTAATATCGAGGATACTCTCTTAGGTGGGCGTCCAGGTCGGGAACTAATCAAAAAGTAAATAAGAAAAACATTAACATACATTTAAATTAATGAAATTTCATTGGATTAAATCGCATAATGTTGCTAAAAAGACACCCGGTATATTGTTTTAAACTGAATTTAGTGTGTTAAACTCTTATTTCCATTTATGATATCGATAGTAGAGGGGGTAGTCTAAACATCGGTTCCATCAAACTCTTCCCCCCCTTTTTTATTGAGCTTCCAAAGAAGAGAGTGTGTGTAGTGTAGTGAAGTATTGACAGAAGATAACTTTCCGTTACAATAAGTAAATGTCTAGCGTATTATCTTGATTAAAGCCGATTTATAGCTGTGGGTAGAGAAGATGGCTAGTGGTAAGTGAGATGGAGAAAAACGTTTATGCTTCATAGGGAGAGAGATAGGAGAAAAAAAATAGCAAAAAAAAAGGCCCCAAAGAAGAAATAAAAAAAAGGGTTTTCCATCTGCATCGATTTATACGAGTAGCGTATATGTATATAAACGAGCGCAGAGCGAACCTAAATTGTGTTGTGGTCATCTAGTTTTACGACCGTGATAGACGTCCAACCGTTGAAGGACGAACACATTAACTCATCGCACAATTTTTATACGGGATTAACACGAAGCACCACTCAAATTAAAAAAAAAAAAATACCCCCTATGTTTTCTATCGGTTAATCAAACGTGACAAAATAATATTATCCAGGTCACACGTCCAATAGAAAAATATTACCATCGCTTTAATAACGTCACTTCTTAAATAGAATTATTTTCCGTATATTTTTCTTTTTAAATTTTTATTTATGAAAAGTTGATGCATGGTTTTACGCTATAAGCAAGCCATCTTTATCAATATGCGCAGTGTTGTTCAGATTTGTTAATTTATTTTCCATCAATTTCACAACAGTCTTTAAATGGGATGGAATTTTCACAAACATAAATACCGAACAACAATACACCAGGTACTGTTTTTACACGGATTTTTTTTACACGAATTTGAAATAACACGGTTTCAAAATGAAATTTCATTCTCTTTTTACAAATAACACGAGTTTTTAACCAATTTCAAAAATATTTTTTGCTTATTTTGGGAATTTTTCATATCTTTATTTATGTA
>JAQGAY010001814.1:0-12662 GCA_034698085.1 Polydesmus angustus
TACAGTAGTCGATACCGTATTATTATTCTTATCTCCCCAGATAACGAAATTCCGAATTAAATTTCGAGGAATATTTTTTCGATTTAAATTCAACTTAAAAGGATTTACCGAGAATATTATGCTGGTAAAGGTTCAGGAGTTCACTTACCGTACCACTAATCTCCATTTTACTGCATATTCGAGTACCTGGAGTATTTTAGTGATGGAGGGGTGTTTTTTTTTTGTTTACATTTTTGGAGTTAATCTAGAAACCGAGTAACGTTGTGGATTACGTTAACACATCCTGTTTCTGGAATTAATTGATAAGGTTATTGATCTTCTCCCGTTGCGTCTCGGCGCTATTTTTATTTCGCCGACTCTTAAGTGGAAAAAGCGCGCGAACTCAAAAGGGCCAAAATCGATTTATTTAAGCGGAATATTTTTATTATTTTTTTTTATTTTTTTTTTGTTGTTGTGGCTTATTTGCCCATATTTACATAACAAGTTGTGAAATAGAAAGGTGAAACATTTTGAAGGACACCGTATAATAATAGATTTTTGAGAGATTTTTTTTTCTCTTCCATGCTGTATAATCGAGCAATTTAATATTTTCTTAGGCATTTTGGTTCTACGCTTTGTTTATTATTAAAATGAATAAATCCGCCATTTATGTCGAAATAAAATTTGGCTTATCGTAATAATAACACGCGAATACATGCATTTTGAATGAGGGTCAAACATATTAAGCCAGCTTATCATCTAGCTTTAATCACACAACCTTTTACAGCAGCATAATAATTATTATAAAGAACGTCATGGTTGGAAAAATTATTCCAGAATTGAAAGTGGTAAATACACGTATGCATGGTTTATTATTTATTCATTTTTAATAACTTCGTTCGCGTTTTAATAATATTTCGTAATTGGAATAGTAATTTGGTTTGACGTGAAAATTCTCTTAGCTTTTATTTTTTGTTCTTATTTTTTTTTTAATATACAGTATTAAAACGATAATAATTATTATTATCTTCTTTTATAAATATAAAAAAAAATCGATAGACACAATCGATTCCTTGTTTCACCGTTTATATGTTTGATTCGATGCGATGTGAAGGGTATTTCGATAAAAATGTGTTTGACCAGCTGCTCGTTGCGTTCCTTTTGTTTACATGCGCACATTCATAATTCAGACCATTTTTATCTCGATCGTCAACAGTTTTGACTCGCTGCAGAAATATTATGCATACTGTAGTTTAACTTTGTTATAAATAGAATTAGAAAATGAAAAACATGTTTACATTAAGTCTAATTATTACATACGATAAATAGCCAAGTTAAACACTGCACACTTTTTCGCGCAATTTTAACGGATGAATAATTTTTTTTTTTTGTGAATAATTATTTTGAAGTTTGGTTTTAAGTTAATTGAATGCAAATGAGCTTATACAGAAAGCTTACATGCTAATTTTTCATTTCGCATTTCTTTAATTATAAGATTATGCAGGTCAAATCTTATGTTACCCAAAAATTAATTTCGATTATTTTTGGGGAGAAAAAATTTTAACTTATGTAATTACACAGTATATAATTATAAAAATTAATATTTTATTTTAATACGGTATTTAAATTTTTACTTTTTACGCGGTTAAAATGCCCGTTAGCATTTTACGTGTATATAAAATTGATTTTTCTTGACCGTGTTTGAGCATCATCTTCTCTATTAAAAATAAAAATGTTTTCGCTGAAATTTTATTTGGCAAACTTTCAGCTGAAACTTAACGATTAAAAAAGTTGGCCGTATGAAGAATTTTGCACTTCACTTAATGTTTACGAATAAAGTAGATTTTTTTTTTCGGAAAGGGGGATGATTCTAAGTTGCGCTTGTTTTAACGGTGTTTTCGACCTCAAACACGGTCCGTCGTTTATTTCCGGACGGTCATTTTCGATTAAATTCTTGTTGGGTTTTTAACGGTCACTTCGTGAAATTCCTGTCACGTCGTTTTAGTAGCTGGAGTTAACTAGTGCGTTAATTATGGTGGAATGGATGAAAAGATAAAAGCCCGGTTGTTGGGCTATTTTCCGACAGAATGTGACGAGGGGGTGAGGTTGGGCAGGGCGAGCTTTTTTTTTTTTTTTTAGCTTTTTGAGGACACGCCGTAGATTATTTATTACGCCGTAAGAATTCCACCAGTTGACGGGGTGATACCGGCAGCCTAATTTATTCGAACTTGATTTAGAGCGACGCCGTACGAGAAAAGAAAAAAAAAATTTTTTTTTTTAAGTTTCCATTTCGGAAAGGCATTCGACCTCAATAATAATCATTTTCAACCCCTTGTTTGTTTCGTTTGTTATCGAATGCGATAAAAAAAAAGTGCGTTAGAAACGCTGAGTATATACGGCTAATAATTTTTCAAGCTTCTGTTTCTTATTTTTGTTGATGTTTACAACTCTTCGCTCGCTCTTGAAAGAAAGAGGTGAGATGGCCATCCTGACACGTGACGTGACATGAGGGCACCTTCAATGTTAATATCACTCTGCAACTTTCTTCATAAATTTGGAAAAACACTCCTGCCGAAATTTATTATTTTTTTTAATGTATGCAAATTATTGTAAAACGAGCGAAATTTGATGTTTCGAATTTGACATTGCGTAATTTTTTCCCCCGGTAAAGGTCGCCCGGCTCATCCATGCGATATTTCTCGCTTTAGTTCCTCGAAAAAATTATTATTATACAAGTTGAAGGTTCGAATTAATTGACGTAGGAACGTAAAATATTATTACTGCAATGTTTCATGCATAATAATCATTTTGGCATTACAAATTATTATAAACGTATTTTTTTTTTTTTTTGTATTTTATAAAAAAAAAATGTTGTTTTGAAATTAGTAGATTTATTCTTTATATGCGTTTTTTTGATGCATAAATAAGTGTATTATTTAATAATAATTGAACGTTGATCGAAACGTTTTGCTCTATTTATTTATTTAGAAATAGTAATCAGAAGTTGCTTTGCTATTCAATTACTGTAAATATTTTTTTTTTAGTAGAATTGGTTTTTTTTTTAGAAAATTAAACATTTTCTTAAAAAATATTTTGAACTCTTAAATCATTAATTTTATTACTATACAGTATGTAACGATATTAAATTTAATTGACATTCCGTTTTCGTACACCGCATTTGTACGGTAGGCCAATTTTCTATGTTTTACTACCGTACGACGTACGTTATTATCTCTCGTTATTCTGGAAAATATCGCGGGGCTGGGAATAGATTTTAATGGTAAATATTGGGGTTGAGGGAAACTGAATTAAAAATTACTGCTGTTAAGTCTACTTTTTGCGCGAATAAAACGGACTCAAAAATATAAACGTAAATATAAAACGCGTATAGTGGGTTTGCGGATGCATAGTACAGTACGAGTAATAATATTTTTATTGTTGTTTTTGAATTAAATTTGAATACACCTAATACTACGGTATGTTCGCACCGCGAAACAGGTTTTTGTGGAACTTTTTTGGTTAAGTGTCTTATTACGTAAATTACTCACGGAAATCCGTTTTCAGCAAAAGCATTTTACACCGAAAAGTACTGTATGTGATTTTGTGACGATTTTCAAAAAATTACTTTTGCTTCTCTATTCGGAAAAAAAAATTGAGCTGTATTACTCTTCGCTCTCGATGAATGTGCTTAAAATTTGGAATTGCCGCGTTCTTTTATCAGTTTGACGCACTCAGAGTTTTAGCTAATTTTTTTAAGAAAAAAAAAATCACCTATTAGTCGCTATTATGTTAATTCTTATTCCCTTCTTGTAAAAAGATAATACGGGAACTTGTCTCCAATATTTACACGATTTTCTAGAGTACCGATAATCTACTTTTCACTTTGAATTCCTTTTTTTTTTTTTGGGAACGTATTTAAGATTCAAAGCAAGATCTAGGTGTTGTTTCAACCTAATTAATATGCTTAATTTGTTTTGTATTATTTTTTTAACTTTTTTTTTATAAATGAAAAAAAAAAAACCTCCTTCAATTCTTTTTAACTCGTTGCTATTTTACACGCTTTATTATTAAAAGGTGTTTTGAACTTTCAAAAATGTAAACTATTTCGGGGCCAAGATAAGTTACTTTTTTTTAGCCATTAAATATGAACGAAAAAAGAGAAAAAAATAAGTAAACAGACGAAGGTGGTCAAGTTGAGCCGCGTTATGAAGAGCGAGAAACAAGTAGGATGGAATGCGAATTAAAATATTAGGTCGCTATGCTATTTCTTACTACAGTATTATGCCTTTTGTCGCGCGAATCGCGGTCAAAACCAAAGAATAAATTTACATTCGCTCAGGCGTGTTTCTTCTTCTTCTTCACCGTCTTTATTTTCATATATTATCCTTCTTTTTTTATTATTATTACTGTATTCTTTGGGCTGGGATTCTCAAACTACTCGACGATTTGGTTGGGTTTGCCGAAGCTGCTTTTATTAGGCTGTAAATTTATCATAGTAAGCGGGGTGGCTTAGTGACGTAAAGCGATATAAGTAGCCTAGTGCAGTACATGTAGTAGAAAAGTAGATATTCAAAAAAAAAAAATTAAACATAAGATGATAATGATGGCGGGATTTTAAAGGAATCAGTATTCAAAAGTCAGCATAAAAATAAATAATATGCGGAGGATTCGAAAAAGTTTTTTTTTTTTTTTGATATTAGGGAAAGTATCTCATCAGCTGGTTTTTACCGGATCAAAATTGAGGTAAAAAAATGTCTCTCGATGGCAGGTAATACTCGAGAGAAAGAATAAAAAGAAATCAAAATGAATGTTTTTCAATTTCTGGAAAAGATTTGCCTACTAGAGCATAATTTGTTGAACATTTTTTTTATTGCAAATTTCTTTTTCAAGTATTTTTTTTTTTTTTTTGTAATAAAAAAAAATTGTAAACGATAAACGCGAATGAGTGGAATAATATAAAAGTTTTTTGTTTTAAATGTTTGGAAATTGAATGCGCGGGGACGTCTCTTAAGTTGGTGTTCCCCTTCCCCGGTAGATAATGTCGAATAGTGAGATCAAATTAGAATGTACGAGTGTTGCGAGGGAGAAAATTGGTTGAATGGTGTGGGAATGGGCTATTAGGAGAAAGAATAAAAAAAAAAATAAGAAAAGAAGATGGAACAAATTGAAATTCATGCGAGGAATAATAGGTTGACATTATAAGAAATGAAGACGCGACGAAAACATGTTCAATTTCCATCATTAAGCAAATGATGGCAACTTTTCGTTTTTCGACATTTTAACACGTATTTTTTTTTTTTTTTATTATTATACTTTTTTCGTATGTACGTGACTCTCTCTGGTTTTTATAGCACTAACTAAAATAAACAAACGTGGAGGAGAAAAAGTCTGTTTCTGTAGTAATAAAAAGAAAAATAAAAGTGAAAGGATTTAACTCTTTCAGCATTAGTTTTTTGTTTTTGTGTTTTTGGGAGAATAGAAATGAGTCGACGTATTGAATAGAATGAAAACAATGGCTTTATACACTATTTTTTCGAATATTGTCATGGAATATATTGCATTAAGTTATTTTTTTTCTTTTCTACAGTTGCTTTTCATATTTTTTGAAATACGATTGCGGAATAAAAAGATCGTAGAAGGGCTGCGTAAAAAAGTTCGTCGACAAAATAGATTTTAAACTTCCGAAAGTTAACTTTTCCAATTTCTATATAAATTTTTTTTTAAAAATTTTTGTTCTTATTAATTTTTTTTTAATACGGAAATAATTTTGAATTTTAATATCCCAATAATATTATTTTACGCTTTTGCGAGTTTCCCCGAAAAAACGGAATTACGATTTACCCTGGGAAGCTGTGGAAATATTTTTTTCGTTAAAAAATGTTATAAAATATCCACCAAGTTTTTATGTTTATAAAATTCGTTTCAAAATAAAATAAGAAAAAAATTATTTCTTATCAAACTGACAAAAAATCTGAGTCAGTTTATTCCAGAGATGCAGTTTCCAAAAGATGTAAAATGAATAGACACGAAACGAAATCTTGGCTTAAAACTCGGGAAATCTCCAAACTAGACTCGGTATCGTTTTTGTTCGACTGTCAATTCACAAAACATGTATTAAAATCAAAAAAAAAATAATTTTTTTTTGACTCAATTTCAAATGAGAGAACGTATAATAATTTATGTAGTGGGTAGAGCATTGATTTTCGAGTCTTGTTTGTACATATTATTACGTCAGGCGTTACAAATTCGATTTACGATTGGTGGCATATTATACGTCGATTTAATCGTTGCTTTTCCAATTTTAGTTAAGAGCCTATCAACGCGGATAACTCTTTTCAGCTATCCGCGCGTTATCGATATCAGCGCTTCCACTACGTACTTCTTATTATATCAATAGTTATTGATGTTTGTTAATTTGAAATCAAAGCTCGAGCCGTTTCTATAGAAATGGGATACCTCGTCAAAAAATTTGTGCTCCGGGCTCGTTATTGTCAAGTTTATATTCCTGCCCTCACACGTCATCGTGTAATAATGGGCTATAGCGGAGGGATAATAATAATAAAAATAAAAAAAAGGTTAACAAGAAGAACACATATCTTGTCTTTCAAAATCTGTCTTGACATTTTTTTTTCTCTCCCCCTCTTTCCGTCTTTCTCAACTGGAAAATCGTGCCTCGAAACAATTCTCGTTTCTCGAACATCTTTCTGTCTTCCCGCGAGTTTTCGCACGCGCAGCATGCACGAGGAGAGGGTGAGCTAGCACACGTCTAGGTGAAAAGATGCAAGTTCATTATTGCTTACGTAGCGTATATGTATACATTGTCACATTTTTATTGGCGATGCGTTATCATGGCAACTACACGCTTATCTAGTAAAATCGTAACTATAAAAAATGCAACATGTTTACAACTCATTTTATGGCGACATCCAATATTGCGCGAAACAGAGCTCACCTACACTTCTCTCGACTAGCTTTTTTTTTTTTTGTCTTTTTCTCTTCAACGTTGATTCAATTACCAGCAGTTACTATCCAATCAGGTAACCGTATGCATCTTTATCTCATATCGCAACTTTTTCCAATTATATATCTGATGAATTAATTATAAAGCGTAGGCGAAGGGGGGTTGGAGAAAAATGTTGGCGAGAGTTTTGATCGGATTTTCGAAAATGCGAGAGTTTTAAAGGAAATTACCCACACTTTTCGGTATGATATCCAGCTCGCGCCCAGTTAGCGTATTCCCGCCTCACTTCACCTAATTAGATTTGGATGGCGAGGAAGAATACTGTACGACTACTACTACTACTATTATACAGGTACGCTTCGAGGAAATTGTCGGCAAAAGTTGAAATTTAAAAATTAATGCTGATTGTTAGAAGAAAACTCTAGAGTAACGTTAAGCGTCTACTTTTATTAAGAACATTTTTTGGAATGGTATAATTTTTGTGGACGGTTTATACTCGTCTCGCGAATTTTTAGGTAATTTTTGGTAAGAGTTCGCTTTTTTTTTTTTTTTTTGAAAGAACTTAATTTTTTATTATTTTTTTTTTTTCGGACAAATTCAGTGTATACAGTACTCTCGAGTGCACTTAAGTTGTTGTTTAAATGTGAAATATAAGATAAAAATATTATGTTATCTAAGCAACTTTAAGTTTATAACATTTTTTTAAAAATTTTATTTAATGTTTGTTTAAAAATGTCGATTTCTGATTACGTATTTGAAGTTGTTTTAATATCAATCTGTTGCGGTTTTTTTTTTTTAAAAGAAAATATTTGGGGAGTTAACCCGATTAAAAATGCTAAGCAGAATTTCTGTGGAATCATTGCAATCAGTAAAAGTGCGTTTTTCTAAGGCTTTTTCTTAATTTTTGTAGCAGGAGCTTTTTATTTACGCCAATTTTATACACCTACATTGTATAGCTGTATTATAGTTATTATATCTAATTTTTTTTCAAAAAAATATGACTTTTATTTTTTATTTAAGCTAATTTTGATTGCGCGATAGTTTTTGCGAGATGGAGAGTCGAGTATAATAATTATTTTATTCCGGCTCTTTTGAATACGGGTATTTTTTAAAATCAGAAAATAAGCAAAATATTTAAATAATTAAACCAACAGAAAAGCATTTTAATTAATACTGTATGTAAAAAATGCTAAGTTTAAAAGTTGCTTAAAGTTTAATAATAACTTTTAATGATTCTCATTAGCGTTATTATTAAATTTATATAATCTCCTTCTCGGGGTAGGAAACAAAACACGACATTTTGACTATATAATCATATAATCGACCTTTAAATTTTAGTGGCGCGATACTGTTTAATAATAGGATTAAATCGTCATCAAATAGCTCTAATGAATAAGTAAAATTTTTTACATTTTTTTTTAAATTGAGTTTCTATCATAAAGATCGTATCTGCTCGCGATATTACGGATTTCCGTAAAAGATTTATGGAGAGTCTAAAGAGTACTTTTAGATTAAACAGTATTATATATTGCGTAGAATAGATAGATAATAATAAGGTTTGTCGGCGTATATAAATAAATTGGACGAATTATTTTAGACAAGAGAATTTTTTCCATGGTATTTTTTAAGTTCTCCTCGGAATTCGTAATCGCGGAATGTCGAGTTAGTGCATTACATAATAATACTAAAAAAAGAAAATTCGGTGCAGTATTACGAATCCTCAATTATCGTATTTTTATATTTATTGTAGTTTACCAGCTTTTATTACTATTTTCCTAGTCAAGTCGCCATTAAAAATTAAAACTCGCGTTTAAACCCCCTCCAAAATAAGAAGGAATAATACGGAAGAGAAATCCAGTAGTTTTTTCTCTTTACACAGCTGTGCATTATTTTTTTTTATTCTTCCTTCGGCAATACGGTAGTACATTTAATTTTTTTTTTATTCTTTCCATCATGTTTAGTTTTCTACTCGTACCCCACTATCAAATAATACCTCGAGAACATATTTAGTATTTAAATCTTTTTTGGTAATGAAGTCTCTCTCATGACTGTATCTCGTGCATTGACCTTAACAGTACCGTACGCACCGGTGTTTGTGCGGCACCTACTACGGTATAATAATATTAGAAGGAAGCTGAAGAGAGTTTAGAAGGGGGAGAGGATGGGAGACGTATTGTGCAGTTAGCACCGACACTTGAGAGTTCATTAGCAAATTGTTTATTCTTTTCGAGCGTGTAACACTTTTACGAAAAGTCATTTCGATGAAACTGTATTTAAATGAAGACGAGTGTTATTGACAGTCGGCGGTACCTCGGAAACTGCGGCCATGATCTCTATGTAACACCGGTGCATGCACCAGTCATATCAAACAACTAACCTGCTAATCATTTTTTTAAAAACTTTTTTCCCCCGCCGTTTATTTCGGTTACGCATACAGCAATTTTTGATAATATTAAACGCATATTTTCAACGCTTTTAACGATGTTTCGTTGTAACGACATTTTTACGGCACCGGTACTAGAGAACGGTAAAACACAATCGAGTGTGTGCTTTCTTTCATTCTCTTTTTATCTTTTCTTCACTTTTCTTTTTCTTTTTTTTTTGTTCCTGGTTTAACGCAAATAAGAATAGAGAACATGTCGTAAACCTGAGCGCATAACGGGACTTTTTTTTTTCTTCTTCTTTTTTTCTTTTTTTTTTTTTTTTTTGAAAGAAATGGTATTATATTTATCTCGTTGGGGATTACGAGAATGAGAGAATTGGAGCCATAACTGTTGGCCTGACATCAGGTGCTGCTCGGTTTACGACTCTCAATGCAAACTCGTGCGCAAACGTCGTGACTTTTGTTAAGAGTGTTTTATATTTTTGGGGATTGAATCACTGTTTGCGATTGTACGTGGGTTTATTAGATGTTTCTGGGAAATTTAACGATTTGTAAATTAATTTTATTATTTTTCTTTTTTATTTGTAAGATTTGATTTTTTTTTTTACATTTTTTTTTTTTTGTATTTGCAGATTTTGATGCGCTAGTGGAAAGTTTGGAACTGCTTTTCCCAAAACGGTGGATGTAAACGTGATACGTCGTTTGTTGATATTTACTTAATGGTTTGACATTTTTTTAATGCCGACTGTCTGGGATGACAATGCCAGGTGTAAATAAAGGTTATAGCCCACAGTTTAGTACTGACAGCGGAATGTAAGCAAATTTGTTTTTTGTTGAAGTTTTTATTTTTTTTGCCTATTATTTATTGCTGTCAAAAATAATTTAAAACTAGTGTATGTGTTAATGAAAACAGAACCATTTTAAAACAAAATTTAAAAAATCACTTAAAAGCAGAAACTTTAAAATGAAAATAAATCACTTTTATCTTTACGTTATCTTTAAACGATAAAGTTTTTTCATTAACGATGCATTGTTTAGATTTTGACTGATATTATTTAAACTCAATATTATAACACCGTTATTTATACAGTGTTTGAATTTTTTTTTACAGTAAATATGACTATACTGGTCGTGATAGACACTCCAATGCCGGTTCACAATTTTCAAATGGACACAGCTCAGGTACGTCGTTTTTATATTCAAAATTATTTTAATTAAAATGAAAGTTTACATTTGTTTTTAATAGATCAAATGAGCGATATCGATGATGGACCACATTATCTTCTAGAACATTTGGCCACATTCAGTGTTGGCAGACAACAGAGTAAGTCTTGAATGTTAGATTCGTTAAGTCGTTTTTTAAACTTAATTGAGATTTTTTTTTTCTTCGTTGAACAGATATTGTTGATCCCACTGATGGCTTAAATAGGCTATGGCAAATGGAAAAAAAGTCCGGCATCTGGACTCAAAAGATGCAAATGAGACTCAGCAAACAATGGGTCATTATTATAGATTACGAGAACGGAGTAAGTAAAATTTTAACTGAATGATGCACACTTGCGTAGTTATAAATAATTATTAATATTTTTTTCTCCTCTTTGAAATTGAAGGACGTGGTCGAGCGTTTTCCGATGCAGTTAATTAGTTCACCAATGGCCTACACCGGTTCAGATCCTAATGAACTCTACAATAATATTTTGATATTTATTGTGAAGGAAGATCCGAAACGCAAAAATTTGAATCCTTCGGAGATGCACATCTTCCAGTGCGTGCAAGTTCCGGTGAGTTCCAATTTTCCACTTTTTTTTATTATTATGAGGAGATTGCAAAACGCTTATTATTTTGAGTTGTAACTTTTACAATTTATAATCGCAGACAGTTAACCTCATTTGCGTTAGCCGCTATTATTTTTAAAACAATAGTTTTAAATGCAAATTTTTTTTTAAATAAATTTTGACAAAGGTTTAATTTTTAAAGAAATTGGCATCTGTCTGATGAATTCTTCAAATATTACAAAATACAAACAATTTATAAATAAGATTAAAAGTACTTAACAGTGGATTATGATAATGAGGTAATTAGTTTGCAGTTTATAAAAAATTAAATTGTATTGCTCGCATGCATAAAAAAGTTCACGATATTCTCGAGATAGTTGAATTTTGTTTGTAAATAATACTGCGCACAGCTGTGATGTACAGGACTTGACAGAATATACCAGGTTTAAATTATACTGAAATTTTTTTATATCGAAATATCTTTAGACGACAAGACAGTGGATTTATTCAACATTAATATTTAAATTAAGTTACTATTTTTTTTTTTTTAGTTAACTATTAGAAGTGCGATTTTTTTCAGTCGTATCCTAAAGTTTCTATAAACAACTCAAATTTTCGCGTACTTACGTTATGCGTAGGTTGGTCGCCGTCGAATCGAAATACAAGTTAAAAGTTGTTTCTCGTCAGGTGGTTTTGTTTCCGTACTTTATAGATTTAACATTTTTCTTGGTAGGTTAAGTTGGTACGTGAGCTCGCATGCTGATTTCTGCTGTGCGCTTGCAGGTGCGTCGCGAAATGCTCTTTTTTTTTAAAGGGGAATCGAAGTGCAAATATTTTAGTTGCCTTGCTGAGTTTTAACGAATGTTATTTATTTATTCCAATCTCTCATAAAGTTTGAGTGGATTCGATTCATCTATGTGGTTGGTTGGCACCGGGCCAGTTAGATCACGACGTAATTCTTTATTGTGTAAATCCGGTTAAACAAGGCTTTGCATACTTTGCTTAGGTTTTTTTATTTTTTTAGTGTCATTGTTCAAGAGCTTTATTTTGTGATTAGACTAATTGCGAAGTCGGGAAACAAGTCACGTTAGATATTTGTTCTCTTTATTTTAAGTGATCGATACAACATTTCAATTGCATTTTCTTAATTTATTCGAGAACGCGTGTGTGATTTTCGTACGGTTTTTGTGCTCCGGAATGATTATATGCATACGCGAATGCAACGTGGTGCAAGATTAGCATATCGGTTCGCGCCTAAAACATTGGAGAACTAAATATTTGACAAAGAAAATTCACCGAAGTGTATGTATGCATGTAGTTATTGGATACAGTATTAATATATTTACGGTAGATTATTTCTTATTTGCAAAGGATTATAATTATATTGAAAGTAATATTAGTTTTTCGTTTAGAAATTTATTTTTTATCCAAGTGTTTTACGAGGGAAACCTCATTTTTGAAATGAGTTGTTTCCCACTAGGCCATATGACATCTTTTTTTAGTTAAATTTAGAAAACTTTTTCTGGGGTAAGTTTATTTTTATAAGTTTTAAAACAGTATATTT
>JAQGAY010001815.1:0-12659 GCA_034698085.1 Polydesmus angustus
AAATTGTGACTTGACATCAGATTAATACTTCGCAGTTTTGACATTACGTTTAAGATTTATTTATAATTACAACGCAAAATTGTCAATGAACAACATTTAATTAGCTCAAATTTCTCAATTTCCATTGACATTTTAATTTTATAATGATATAGTTTACCTTAAACTCGATTGACAACGTGACGAAGACCCGAAACTGCGCTCAGAGGCGACATCGAAATCTTCATTTTGTCTTTTTGACGAAAATGCACTGTACGTATGCAACTTTACCTGTTTCCCAAAATCATACCAGTCTAATAATTCGTTAACTGGAATACTATTTTTAGACATTTTAGCAAAATTAATGAAAACTTTTAAATTTCGTAACTTGTGAAGCTACTACAAACAACGCGCTTCCTCCAAACTTGACAAAAATTGTACAATGAACATGTGATCGCGAGACGTAACGTTATTTTCGTAACGCAATAGCTTACGTACCGCAAGCGGCTACCTTAAACGAATGACGTCACTCAAATGAAGCCGTGGCCGGGAAAAGTGATCACGGAGTAGCAACCGCAAGCACTTTACCGTTTTTACGCTTAGAGAAATTGACCTTGTAATTTGCGGCCTTCTTGGTGGATCTCCATTCGCTTCATCGAGATATAAAATTTGGGTAATATTATTTTTAAATTGTATACGAAACTTAAAAAATAATATTCTTGATTAGTTCATTGCGTAGTACAGCTATTTATCTTTGTAACAAATAACTTCTTTTAAATTATAGGTCAAAAATGGCCGGCGCGGCAGATCGACCTATGAAATATCCCTATACATTCACTGCGAAAATAGCCCAATTCCCGTATAAATATTACTGGAAAAATAATTGGCCATTCAGATACTTTTTCTACGGAGTTGTGGTGACTTTTCCTTTTATTTACTGGATTGATCGAAAAGGTATTTGAAAATTTGGTTTTTAAGGCACTATTGGTATTTGGTTTCACTAAAATAATTCTCTTCTTTATTTATAGTTAATTCGCCTTCAGCTGTTGCGGCTCATCGAGAAAGATTACGCAAGGAAGCTTTAGGTACTTCAATATTCTTTTTAATTGCTATAAAAACGAATTTTGATTTTTTTAAATTGTATGTTGTTTTCAGAAGAACATCATCATTAGAGACATGCGTTTGATTTCGTCGAATTATTAAATTGTACTTGTATATTAGTGTTTTTCGACACGAAAGTGGATTCGGAGTAGAAGATAATAAAACGTAAAAATAAAAAAATTGAAATTGTTTTGGCGCTAACGTAAAATGTTCAAAATTCAATAAATAGTCTCGAGTAAAAAAAGTGCAAGAACTCAAATGTTTTATGATAAAAGTCACCTTCAATCGCAATCAGTAAATTATTAACAGGTACAACAGGTATTCTAGGATTTTGCGTAAGAAATGGCGCTTTTTGATCGCAAATATTACATTATCAAAGAAATAAATTTAGTTTAAATACCCAAATAAGCTAAACCTGCAAAAAAAAAAAAAAAATTCCAAAAAAAAAATTATTTTAAGGTTTGTTTTTAAGATTTTTGTTAAAATCGATTTCAAAAATGAAGCTTACAAAAAATGTTCCCTTCCAATTATGGCTCCGGTCAAGTTAAACGTATAAAATGTCGTAATGGCCTGGCCGATACAGTAGATGAATTCGAGGTTGTCCTCCATCGGGAAAATCGTGAGCATTGACGAGACCTCCGTCGCCTCGGTCCATGTATTGTATCCTAGCACAAACGCCAACCGCAGAGGTCAAAGCGATTACGTGAATATGGTCACTTTCTTTAAACATTGGTTCCACTTCCTAATAATAAGACAAATCTCATTAAAAAAATGTTTCAAAACGCATTAATAATCATATTACTTGTTGACAAAATTCTTTAATGGTCCGATTTCCTTCAACAAAGTTTGCATAAAAATCGCTTTCTTTTTGTAAATGACCAGATGTAATTAGCCTGCGTGAAAATTGTGAGGCGAAATATTTTTCAATAAGTAATAATGCTGCAATTTTACGTTGATTTCCTACCTCATATAAACTATTAAATAATCTGAATAATTTTGATCATTGAAAATATCTCTAAGACTTTCAATGCTAGCTCCTTCACCCACTTTGTTAAATACTTCCATAAACTATTCACAATTAAAATTTTTTTAAAAAAAGATTATAATCAGTAAAATTCAAAAATCATTTTAATTTCAAACATAATTATTATGATTATACCGTATCGTAAAAATCTTCGATCGTAAACTGAGAATATCCAAGTTTAACCAAATCTTCCTTACTTTGAGTTAATATTTTTCTAAACCTACGGTGCATTAATAACAACCGTTAATAATGTTGTTAATCTTAATAATAATAATTATTGTTGACATAATAAATTTCCAATTACCTATCGTATTCTTCTTTGTCGGTTATTAAACTTTCTAGGTATGCAAATGTAAAAGCTCTGAAGAAACAATTACCGTCACCTCTTGTTTTTCTAACATGCAGATACTTCGAACATAAATCCTAAAATCAACAGAAATAAAATTAAATTAACGCTTAATCATCTCCATTTCATCCACGCCCCAGTTAACACTTTGTTCAAAATGTTAGCACTTGAGAAGATTAATATACCTGACAAATATACAACTTACAACCTAGGCCTACATAAATTTATTTGGCATCAATAAAGATGATGTTACGGAAAACACTTACCATACGTTACCAACCTTTAATAATAATCATGATTCAAACAATAACAAGTTGACAAAGCCTTCGCCAAACTCGCGATAGAAGTCGACGTCATAAAAAGCTTTAAAAATAAATCCAGCATAATCACCTTAACTTTTTGTTGATAAATAACATCCTCCTTTGCGTATTCGTTTTGCAAACTTGACAAGTCCAATTTGACTCCAACTAAAGGCGTACTTTCAGCTATCTGCCAAACAATATTTTTACAAATTTAGACGCTACGTGTATTCATTTTATCTCTATTAATTAAATTAAAAACTTATTATAATATACCTCGCGTTCAATTTGTTTTTCTTGCGCCAAAATTAGCTCATCCTGATGGACCTCTTAAATATAAACAATGTAACGTTAGTGAAAGACATTTTCAACAACAGAATTCATTCTATTTGCCTATCGGTGGTCAGTTTACAAATTATCAAAACATGACGCTCAGAAATTCATTTTACGAATATAGTTAACGATATTCTTAGCTAATACAAATAACAAAGAAATTTAGAGATTACCAGTCCCACTTTCCTCCGGAGAATTAACTTTCTCTGCCATTATTCAACCAAAGTTTATTAACTTCTTCGAGAGACCGCAAAATTTAAGCGTGCTTTCATAAATCCGAAACGAAAATCCTACAATCGAATAAGAAAATCCCCAAAGGATTTATTTCATTTCCCTGCGGATTTATCACGCAACGATGTAAATCTTCAATCGCTTAGATGTAATGGCGGATTTTTTAAAAATCAATTTTTTTCTTAAAAAAAATTAACACCTTTTTACTGTGTTAATAAAATAAAAATTAGGGAAAAAAACTTTTTTTTAGCAAGTAAAATAACTCAATAAATTGTATTTAATATACAAAAATCACGTTTTGTAACAAAACACTTTTTAATACACTGTTACCATAATAACCCATTACTTTTTTTTTTCAATTAATATTAAAAAAAATGATCAAACTACGTGCGGGGTCTAATTTCATTAAATTTCCAATTCATAAATTTGTTAGTTTCATCACATTCGAGTAATTTTAAAATGTTGTCGGCTGGATCTAACGCCACGCACTTGCGGAGAGAACTATGTTTCAAGTGCTTAGTCGCCTAATAATAATCAACAAATTAATACAAATATTTGATAAAAAATTTATAATTAAAAAAAACCTCGTCATATTTCCACGGTCCATCAACTGAACCAAGTCGACAAAATACTAACTTCACTCCATCTCGTGTATCACCTTCGATGCATCTTTCACCAACTCCTAACTGACCTTCAGCATTTAATCTAAATAACTAAGGAAGAAAACATCTTTTAAAAAATTAATTTAACGTGAAAATAATAATAAAAAAATTAATTAAATCCTGTAAGTAAAGAAACATTAAACAATAAAATAATAATAACAAACTTGGTCGAAACAAACACAAAACAAAATTTGGAATTGAGTAGTGGTTCCGTTCTTTTTCTACCTGATTGGTTCCTTGCCCGTGACAATACGAAACGCCAATTTGATGCGGCGGTTGCTTGCCCATACTATCTAAGCACGTTCCCGAAGCCAAATTCCTTACCTAAAGGTGAAAGAGGGCAAAAAAATGGAATCAAAAAAACAAAATTACCTGATCTGACTCATCCCCCCACCCATCGCTGTCCTTACAGGAATCTACATCAACAAGATGTTTTTCGGACGAGTCCTCTACATCCCCATTACTGTCCCAACAAAGCTGACTATCCCATAGGCGAATCTGGGAAGCGTAAAATATGGGATTTCCAAATTGTTGGGTATTTAATCAAAAGAAAGTTTAAATATGTAATTTGTTGACATAATATTAATGCAACTATATAGCTCAAAAGTGATTTTGAGTACGTTTATAAAATGTAACCCATGTGTGTATTCTAGGAATAATATTAGAAGTTTACTAATTTTAGAATTTATAAGTATTTTTTTCAAAGAGTGTTAAGTTGCAGAAAAAGTTCTACCGCAAGTATTTTGTGATAAAGTTAAAAACTATTAAAAAAAGTTCAATTGCAATTTGCAAAGCTAACTTTTCTCGATAACTTTTCGTGAATGCGAGAATCCTGAACTATGTGCGGGCTAATTTTTTTTTACTATTTTGACTACCGGTAATAAGTAAATGACTTACTTCGCCCCAATGTAAATTAGGTGGAAGCTTGGGATATTTTGAAAACACGTCGTAAGCCACATTCTTCATAAACCAATCGAAGCTCTTGCACTTCAATCTTTCACGCATGGCTAATTGTTCGTCGATGCTTCCGGCGTCGTAAAACTGAGCAAGTGGTTCACGAGTATAAAAATATTCTTTGTATTCATCCATCCATACTTCAACAACGCGTTTATAATTCTAATAAAACAACAAAAGATAACTTGACATTATTTTTCTTATATCTTTTATATCGAAGACATTAATCATAACTATACCAAAGTAATTAATGGTCCTTTTTTATCTTCTCCTAATTTTCCAAATTTATAAGGCATAAAGGCACGATATATATGACCGACACGAGAACAAGGCACCCATTGAATTCCTCCTCCACATTGCCAAATCTAAAATTTAAAACTTAATCATTTTCTTAAAATAAATATTTTTAATATGAAAAAAAAAAACCTTAAAAGAAAGCTCAAAATTTTCTCCACCCCACACTAAGAGACCGGGATCATAACCTCCTAATTCTAAAAAATACTTTCGATTCATAGCGAACAATCCTCCAGCGTGTGTAGGCGAGCTTTAAAAAGAAAAAAAAAATGTTGCATGTATAATAATAATTCAGATTTAAGAAATGGTTAATATTAACTTATAAGGTTCGCTGTGTCGTTCTCTTCTTTTTAGTTCCTGTTCTGGAATTTCAATTTCCTTATAAAACATTCCCCATTCAAAAATTCCTCGGAAATGCGTCTTTCCTGTATAAACTGGACGGTATTCGAGAGTATCACGGTCGACGCCATCGATAACGGGAACAGTCATCATCTTTCTAAATTTCATAATCAAACCACAAATAAATAAAAAAATAATAAAATTATAATTCAAGAAAGTTTAAGAATTATTACGGATTTTGATAAATTGGAGTGAGTAATGGAGGCAACCAATTAGTGCCGACTTCGCAATGAGCGTCTAAAAACAAAATAACTTCTCCTCGAGCTTCTTTTGCTCCGTGAGAACGGGTACGAATCAACCCTTCCCGTTGCTCGTTACGAACGAGTCTCACTTTACCCTCGAATCTACGGATATAATCTTCGAGCGGAGCCTTTAAATTCTCTAAAATAATCAAATTTTTAAATAAGTTAATTGTTTTTTCCGCTTTACCTAACAAAAGTTTATTTACCTTTATCACTATAATCGTCGACTAATAAAACTTCTTCTAAAAATTCAGGAGGCGACCGGTTGATGACACTGTGAACGGTTCTCAAAAGCGGAGAGAATCCTTCGTTGTGAAAGACTATAATAACACTTGTTTTTGGTAAATCCTTCGGATAATGCCAATTTTTACATCTGAAAGATTTTTTTAAAAAAAAGTTTCCATTGAAATCATTATAATAATTTTCAATCGTAAAATTATCAAATAAAAATACTCTTCTAATCGGAGATCTGGAATGCTGCGATCCATGGAGATTTCATCGCTTACTACAACGTTTATACCGTACTCCATCATTTTTTGAGAAACATCGTTCTGTTTATCCGCTGATGCCGTGTGCGGTTTTCCCATTTCACCGGGACCGGTTCGTTTTTCTTCATGTTCCGGCTCGAAATTACCTTTCACTTTCTCCTTGAATATTGCACCTGGTTTTTGCAAAAGCAGCTACAAAAAAAAATTTTTATATTTATTATTCGATCGAATACAAACGCTTTTTAATAGACTATTCATCATACATTTGCGGATTCATCTTCCTCATCTGCTCGCTTTTGTTGATCGCGACTTTTTGGCTTTGACAGGAAAAATGGAATGGCAAGCATCAACAATAGCGCAGCCACAGCCAATTTGATGACTCGGCCACGTTTTAGCCAGATCTTCTTCATCTGAGAGCATTAAATGCGCAACCTACAGAAATTTACAATTTAAAATTTTATGAGGAAGAACATAAAATAAAATAAAACTAGCAAATTAATTGTTTTCGGATGAGTAAACTATACTGTACAATAACATTTCCTATTATTTATTCGGCTAAACGTTTTTTTTTATCTTTTATTTAAATGCAAACGTAGGATAATAATAATAATTATTATAATAAAAATGTCACCATATTCATAAACTTGGTCATTAATAATGTATTTTGTACGTAAATAGAACAAGTTGAAGTGACTCAAGTGCTTACCTGTCATCTGTCGTTCGATATTTTACAGACTAATTTCAACACCGAAATATTTCTAAACACATCTTATTGAGAAACATAATAAAATAATAAATACTAATAACACTTTTTTTTAAAAAAAAACCAACTAAATAATGAAATTTTAAACGCCGAAATTAGATTCGCCGATAGTTTAGAATTGGATATTACGAATCTTATCCGACATAATTTTACTTATGAAAACTTTTATAATATTATCTTATCAAGGTTAATAAACGATAGAAATTAATTAGGAAAAAAAAAATACACGGTGTTTGATATCGATCAAATTAATACTAATAAAAAGATAGAGTGTGGTATTACGATCTGTGTACTTACCCAGCAGCATAATACGTGAGAGAGAAATGCACCTGCACAGGTGTGTTCAATCTGGCCAACAGGTAAAGTGCTTACCTTCGCTCGTTCACCTCGATCATGTACACGTTTGCACTTTGCCTATTCCGTCCGCTGCTTATAATGCTATTCCTGCTGTGAATGATGATTGCCTATTATTACAACTTTTCTAGCAATACCAATTTATTAAGCCATTCTACGAAGTAAACACATACGTTGGCACAGCGGCCATCTTGACGACGCGTCTATGGCGCCGCGTAGCGGGCATTCACGCACTCCAATCCATCGATCCCCTTTTTAAAATAAAAAAAATATTTTAATAATAGTAAATTAAAAAAAAAAAACTTTACACTGTATAAACTTAACAAAATTTAGCATTTTTTTAATTTTAAATTAATAATAAATATATATGATTATAACTTTAAAAAGTATGCATTAATCATTTAAAGAATAATTTTTTTAAAAAAATTTAATGCATGAATCCAGGTGGTATTACATGTATTATAATAGTACTGCAGTTTAAAGCTAATCAAAAAATAAATTATTTACTACTACTACAGTATTATGAATAAGTAATAATTAAATAATTAATAATTAATTAATTCCAAAAATCGATTATTTTAAATGTTTTTGTATTTTTTTTTATCAGTCCTGAACTTTTTGAAACTGGGCTAATCGAGGAATTAAATAATGCCCATACAAGAAATAATATTATTATTGGTTCCAGATAATTCTCCCAGCCTGGTTGTCAATAAATCAAACGCAAAAAAAAAAAAATCACAAAATTAATATAGGTACTTTAGTAGGCTATAGATTTGTAATCAGGGGGAGCCCCCAAAAAATTAAATTAAAGGATAACAATATCACCTTATATCATACCGTAAACTTTAAAGTCGCAAAAAATAAACTACACAAATAGAAACTTGACTGCTTAAAGGGAAAAACCCATTATTTATGTAAAAAAAAAAATTATTTTATGCTACATTAATAAATTCTTAGATATTTTGTAAAATTTTCAACTTGTAGTGACTATAGTGAATCCGGACTGATCGAAGCCGCACTAAGCAAAATATTTCTTAATTATTATTTTATTTATTTAGTAGTAGCCTACATTTACATAATACAGTAGGCCTACTGTTACAGTAGTAGGCTACACTGTAATGTGTTTCAATTAAATAGAATAAAACTATAGAATTCAACACTCAACAGTAAAAAAAAATTTGCATCAGAAATTTTGCATTCAATAACTAAATGAACAAAACGCCATAAACTCAAAGTGGAAAATAGAAAACAGATACATAATTATTATAACAAAGAAGTAACTTTCTCTATATATAAAGCCATTAAAATAATATTTAATTGTTTAGGAGGAAGAGGGACAGGGCCGTGTGGTAGATTTTTTCAATGTGATGCAAGTGTTCGAAATGGCGTCCCTATCCGCTAATTTTAGCAATTTACAGTATGTAATAAAGTTTCTTGATGAGAAGTTTTTTTTGAGAACATTTTTTTTGAGGAAATTTTTTTTTACAAAATTTCTTCTGACAAAATTTCTTCTGATACGGCCAAATTTTTTTTGGAGAAAATTTTTTTTGAGAAAAATTTACTTTGACAAAATTTTTTCTGGCAAAATTTTTTTGGAAAAAATTTTTTTAATAAATTATAGTAATGTTTTAATTAAAAGTCACGTTACATTAACTCAAAACAACTACAATCAATCAACATTTTAATGTATAATTTATCAATATTATAGCTTTTTCCTTTCTTATAAAATACAAATACATGTACTGTGGTACAGTACATGTATTAAAAAAATAAATAAATAAAAGTACTGCAACTACTAACAAAAAGTCATAATAAATTATCATGATATTTGTACGCCTACACAATGAATTAATATTAAAGAATTGAATAATTAAGCGTAACAATACGCACAGTCATATCAATATAATACAAATTTAATCGATTCCTGATTAATAATTATTATGCATTTAAATATAATTTTTATTCCTACTTATTGCGCTCTATAATTATCATCTCGTGCTTCAAACATTCTACTGTATAATTTCTGCTCATAATAATAATAAAAAAGACAATCACAAAATGTCATACATGGCGCGCATAATACATTTTTCAGAATAATTGTTCAAAGTCCTTAAAGGTCAAGTATTATGGAGGTATTATATGATCGAGAGGGTGGCCACCGTCCCTCTCTTTTGATATGTCTATCGTCGAGTAGGAAACACGTGATCCAAATTATATACTTGTCAAAAACAAATAATAGTTTGCACTGGTCAGGATGAACGCTATTCATTACGTATATATATGTAAAATGGGAGACAGAAAATGTGTTCGGGTTCTCAGCAGCAGCAAAACAACCCCCGTGACATATTGTTCTCATATTCCACAATGTTATATTATAATTGAAGCAGCCAGGTATTACGTATTCAAATTGTTGTGTACGGGTTCGACCCGTTAAATTAACTCGTTGGACTTTTGTTGGGTCGAGCAGGTGACAATTATAAATTTGCTATCGCGTGCGTCCCACCCCTCTGCTTTCACTATAGGCCTACACACTCTTCAGGACCTATATTATACTTCGATGGTGTTCATCCATGAGTAGGGTTGGCGCGATCGATAGGGACGTAATTAACGTCTAACTATCTTGTGTGAAAATAACCATTGTTATTCAATTAAAGATCAATATTTGATATAAACTTGCATCATCGCGTGTTGGAGGAGGTTTTTTTTTTTTTTTTTTTTTTTTTTGGCGTTAATTATAAGTTTTATTTTGATGTTTGAAGTTAGAGTTGAAAATCAATGAAAGTAAGGGTTCTCAAACTTTTCTGGCGGCGGCCCACTCGCGGATTAAACTATTAGCGCACAAAATTAAGTCAGCGTGTTATGGAGAATTTTTTTTCTTCCGAATTTCAAGAAAGATTTATTTTAATTTGAAAAAGTATTTCTAACTTCTAAGTTTATATTTTAAATAAAAAATAACTTCTAATTTCATAGAAATCTATTTTTTTTTTTTTTTGTTAAAAAAATTTTAACAAACTTTTTTTTTTTTTGAATTTTTATGAATTTTTCCAATTTTAATTAAATGTTTTTTATTTTAATAAAATTTTTCTAGTTTTATAATGAAGTTTACTACAGAGTTTCGTCGCGCCTTAACGAAATATGGTATGTTTTCATTACCATTTAATAAAATTATCTTTTCCTTGCATTTCCTATTAAAAGTGGGGTTCCTTATCCGTTTGCGCGAGTTTGACGTAAGACTTTTTCCACGAACTAATTTCGATTATGCTCCCATGGATTTCAAAACTCAGCGCGAACAAACTTAATTAATTAACGCGAATTTTGTTATCGCGCATAATATTATTATCAACACAACCAAACAAACTGGTCTTGCCACCGTTTTCAGTTTCATTAATATTATTATAGTTGAGCAACGAAGTTTTCCAGTTCCATGAAATTTAACGGTATTAAGTAAAATAAGTACTAAACGGTATTATAATGACCAAAAATAATTACTTCATAATTTCGCTTTATTTTTGTTATGGAATTAACAAAGTTATGCGCCCTATTTTTTACTTTTAAAAAAAAATAATTTTTCTCTAACCTAAAATTTTATAGAAATACGAAATTTGATTTCGGAACTTTGCTAAAATAATATTCAAGTTTTTGGAATTAAGCCTTCCCTATAAACCGGAATTTTTCAATAATTAAATTTTTGGCACCTTTCATTTTTAATTTTATGTAAGAACCTTCTAGAACGACGTCATACAGATTACATTATTTTAACATTAAGAATGCTTATAAACATTGCCATAACTTTCCGTATTATCCAAAAAAAAAAAAAATTTATTTTAATAAATTACTTTAAAAATTCCAAAACAGCTGTAAAAAAAAAAGTTTTTAACGGGCGCTTATTTCACCTTATTTAATTTTTTTGTAAAAATTGTGCGAGTTCATCCTTTGGTCATTTTTCACACCTGCGTTGAATGAGTGAAGGATGGACCCTGTACGTGAATGACTGGTCAACCCATTTACTCGTCAACTTGGATTCGAACTAACCTACATTTTGGAGTGTAATTTTAGATTGCATTGAATTGTAGCATAGGACCGGTCACCTCACCCTTACGTCCGTCATCCATAAATGCAATAGCCACGCTCCGTCAACCAACCCTCGTCCACCACCCCTGACCCTACTAGAGCTTGGTCTACTTTCTTTGCCTCATCATCCATCCAGAACGGAGCTCGTCCTATTTCCAGCTCTCCTAACCCTTTTCCCACGTGACCCCCCTCATAACATTTTCTTTTAAATGGCTCACAAAGACCCCTTATACCAACGCTTATACACCCCCTAGGACTTATGTTTATATCAGGTAAGCTTACACGAGAGCGAGAGAGATGAATAAGGGCTGTAGTAAGGATGGGCACGAAAATAGGTCAAAATCACAGATGTAGGCCCTACATCTACCGAGTAATTGAATATCGCGGATGTTTGCGAAAATTAAGATTTTAACAACTGATTTTTTTATTAATTCGAACAATTATATAGAGTTGTTCTCAACTTCACCATATTCGCTGAAGGCTAGAAGCCATATTTTATAGCGGTTAAAGTTAAACCAATGGTTTAAAAACAAACAATTACCGTATTAAATTTAAATTGTGCATAAATAATAATTATTGCATTTTACTTTTGCTTTGTTAACGAATTCAATCCTGTACAAATTCGTTATATAGATCATATTCTTATTCCTTTCAAAAACTAAAAATCTATTTTCCGATATACTAAAACCGGAAATAAAATTTTTTTTAAGACAAATTCCTTTAATGGGAATTTCTTATACCGTATTTATTTGCATGCCTTAGACATGCATTTACATAAAATTAAATACAAATTATTATTATCGTATATAAAAAATTAACGTAGTAAAAATTTAATACATGTACCAGTATTTACTGTGATCAAAAAAAGTATTTGGGCAGTCAATAAAAGTGATATTTTTCTTAAATAAACGATTGCCGAAAATCACGTAGCTAATATTATGTACGGTATAAAAAAAATTTAATAATTTACCAATTAATTAAAAAAAAAAAAAATAGGATAGTAAAAATGTTAAATTTAATTGAAAATTTTTTTTCAAACATACGGATTTTAAGCTACGATAGAAATTGATAAAATATTATCTCCAATAAAAATGAGTTGTCAATATATTTTTTTTTAATTTA
>JAQGAY010001816.1:0-12656 GCA_034698085.1 Polydesmus angustus
TTAAGATCGATCTGATCAAACTTAAAAATAGTTCCAGCTTTCTTAAAATTGCACTTTTTCGAGAAAGCTACTTAATCGCAAATGTCAAAACAAAGTATCAATAATAATTATACGGTAGTAATAATTAAATAATAATAATAATAAAATTTCGCGATTGATAATGTGATTGTTTAAAAATTATGTTTCGTAGAAATACATCTGTTATCCACAAAATTTAATAATTTACTGAATAATTGGTTGCTCGCTATAACAATTATGTAGTAATAAAGATTGTTATCAACGATTCAAAAGCGAATGAAGCAGTTAACTATTAGATTAAAAGCCATTCAATCGATTGTGTTCTGCGAATTTGAGAAAGGTTAGCCTTACATTATTTTTATTATTTTTGGTGAATTAGAGATCTAGGAAAAAATAATTGCTTCATGACTACTTCACAATTTATGCAATCCACAAACAGTCTACATAAATTAACATTATATTATTATTGCTTGCTTTTATAGAATATTTTTAAATAATTTCCAGCTACTGAATAATATTAATAAGATGCCTCTTGATGATAGAAGAGAATTGCAATAATACTTAAATATCCAATGGCACATAATCTTTAAATTAAATGCCATTAATTAAATACTGTAATAAAATACGACAAACTCACTCCGGTAAAATTCTGGTAGCCAAAGATTAATTATTAAAAAAAAATTAGAATATCCCCTGTAACTAATCTTTTTTTTTTTTTTTTTTGCAAATTTATACTTCGCTACTGCTATGAGTTTTGCAAATTCAAAGGGAGTACGCAAGAGTATAAAATATTTGGCTTGGTGTGGAATAACAATGGATCACATCCAGCGTTATTTTGGATTGTTTTTGATTTTTGCTTCTATAATTTTGCTTTATAGATACTGATTTTGCCATATTTATGGTTTTTCTCGAAACAGATTCGCAACGCAAACCGGGAAATTGAGTGTTCACGAAAATAGATGACAATAATTGTCGCAATCCATAATATAATTGCCAGTAACTAAAACAACAATAAGAGTCGCCCAAACTATTTTTCTGTCCCGGGCGCTGTAATTCAACTCCTACATACCGATATATTATTTTAAGGTTTAGTAAGAAACTGATATCAGCTCAAGAGACGTGTTGTTTTTTCTTCTCCAAAGAAATGACAATAAAAAGAGAATAATACCTACTGTACGTAGTTAAATAGAAGACTATCGAGCTCTTAATAAATTCCTCATTACATATTCAATCCTTTCGATTAAAAAGTCTATTTATTATTTATTCATTGACTTTTTAATGGAAAGCCGATTAAAGTGCCTATTCCCCTCAAATCCTCATAAAATTAGCTCTTATCAATGTATTTCAATGCCTAAAAGCAGAAGATTACTACTACATTAGAGTGCGCCTGACGTCACGAAATCAATTATCTAAACATAAAAAAAACTTGAGTTTACGAGTTTTGGATTCTAGTCAAAATATAAGACAAATTAGACTTGGAAATAATAAACGAATCCATAAAACACAGTAACATTTACAATGAAAATTGTCGCTTGTTTGAGCATTAAAAAGACATTGCTACCAAGCTTTGCTGAGACTTGACAAATCATAAGTGTTGTGATAAATGAATCACCATTCATAAATCAACAAAAATAAATAACTTTTCAAAAAAAGCAATTTCATAAAACTCATTTCAGTCAATGGAACATGCAAAATATACTCGTAAATACAAATAGACTAAGCTACATTTCTTGGCTTTTTTTATTGAAGTGCAAGCTGAAAAGTCAGATTTATATCGATTTTCTGTTTCAGCTGAAGACTATAAGCCATTAAAGCTTTTTTTTTTTCTTTTTGAAATCGAAATAATTATGCATCCAGTATACTTAATTGATATCGTCTCCTCCATTAGTACATCTTAAAATAATAAAATACCTTTGGGAAATATAGCTGTTTGGCAATTTTGAAAACAAAGAGAAAGTACTTAACTCGTAAGAAATTACGTTTTCAAATTACAGTCATTAGGGAAAAAAACCTTTTCCAGATTTAATGCTTGTACATGTATACGCCAAGCATAGCATGTTTCTGAACTTACATTTCTATTATGTTTGCTCTTTAGCAAATTTAATTTAAAAAAAAAAATTAAAACAAAAATAATTTATTATTACTATACAGTATATAGCTAACGCATCACTATATCAAAATTTGAATAACAAAATTTTATGTACCGTTAATAACAACATTTAAGTTGAATGCAAGTATTGGTAAGAAATAAACCACTTTTAATACCGATATACCGGTACAGTGTATCTGCATGTGCAATGTTTGGTAAACTGGTACAATTTAATATATTAAGCTTTATAAAAACAATGTACCGGTAGTAAAAATTATTATGAATCATCACTAAAAATTGTGCAAGTCTAGTGCGTAATAATTAATAACCTTGTTAAAAATAAACACCATGATAATAGTACTTTGAGTTAAAACGCAATTTTTTGGTCAAAATGCATTATTGAAAATCGATATTATCAGTAGCGTAAAACAGAAAACCTTGATTGGTAGAGATAAATTGTCGCTTTTCCACTTGATAATCAATTAGTAATCGCATGTTTCTGTGGATTTTATAAGATTAGATATTTTGCGTTATGGATGTAGTCCACTCTATCTAAATGCGAACGCAAACACATAAAGCGTATAGCCGACAATATGTTAACAACAATAATTTTACCAAACATTGAAAGTAAATTCTAACAAATATTATGAATTCACTTAAGAAAAATTAAAAACTTTTAATATACAATAATAATTTTAAAATTAAAATTTCCATAACAATCACTATTGTTAAAAATTTAACCTACACTTTATTAAAATTTATAAAAAAAAGTGTTAATTTGAATACCCTTTATTGGTTTCTGCAAATGTTTTTGTATAACATCTTTTTCTATCTTCAAAACAATAACTCGACCCGAATTTATTTCCTCGCATTCTCTATGTAAATAAACACATCAGTTTAACTGCTGTTATATAAATTTCCAAATGTCTTTAACTTATCAACATGTGCTTTATATTTACAAAACACAAAAAAAAAAAAAAACCGTTAAAAAAATTCGAACACACGCACGCATTATAATTATTAGTAAACGAATATAATAATTATTAATAAAATTATTAAACTAAATTAACCTATTTAAAAATTGAATTTACTCATTGCGTTCAAAATAAATAGCACGATGTAATTTACAATGGAGTTTTAGTGCTAACAATGATTTACGCTGATAAAATTAAAAAAGTTATTATCAAAAAAAAAAAAAAAAAAAAAAAACACATAAAAATTACAACAATTCAAACAAACATTCTTGCGCCAATATATATAAAAAAAACTCTCATAAAGTCATACGCTCCACCCTCACCTGGTGTAAATTGCACATTATTTTCGCTTTACCTCACTGTAAATTTCAAAATCTGTTACGGTATTTCGTAATCATCTAAATATTAATAATTTGTAATCAGCGATTTAACTCGAGTGATTTTCACAACTTGTCAAAATGAGTCCACGAGTGACGAGTCAAACAAAAACAAACAATTTATTTCTTTATAAGATATTAACAGAATTTAAATTTAGCTCACCGACATGACCGTTGTTTTCATAGTGGTCTTTCGGACACTGTAGGTAGTGGTAACTTGCAAACCGTTTGGCCACATTTTGACAGGTGCAGTGAGTTTCGGGAATCGAACCAAAAGAAACACTCTTAAAACTTTTTGCAGAAAACTCGCGCTTGAAACATTATCTGTGGCGGCTCCAAGTTGTTCATAATTACTGCCTTAGCATAAAAAGGATAATCACTTATAAATCCCGCTTAACATTATAACCAAATTACAAGAATTTGCGCTAAATAACCGGAAACGAAATCTAGAGGCTTGTCACAGCCCCAATAGTACCGTAGCTTACTCGAACCGCCGTCAAAAAAATATATACTGTAGTTGCAACCTTCACAATGTCAGGTGTTTCATTGAAAAGAAAGAAAAAGTGAAGGTTGTGTTACACACGAGAAAATAATAATAATAAAAATAAAAAAAGTCAACTTCGACGCATGCGCCGCTTAACGCGCGGAAAAATAATATAAGCCTATGCCAGTTTTCGTTGTAAAATAAACGCCAAACAAATTTAGTCATCACCGAGTAGGAGTGGCTAAGTTATTCGTTGGGAGAAAGGGGAAATAAATACAGTCCTGTGATAGAAAAAAGGTAATACAGTACTAAAGATCGGCTGCTGGCAAATTTCCCGAATATCTGTGACTGGAGCTCAGTTAACAATTGCCTCTATGATCCATTTACAATCTAAAATCACGCCTCAAACAACTTGCCACCCAAAACTAATTCTTCGCGTCATCAATTTTTTTTCTTTCCTACTACGGTAAACCTTATTTCAACTCATTCCTCACCACACTTCACTTAATACCTCAAATATTAAAATTCCCAGTCTAAACATAATTATTATAATGTCGCAATTGTTTTAACATTAAAAACTATAGAATTATACAAAGTTACATTAGTTATACGCGTGCTACCTTAAAAAAGTTAAACTGGTAAAATCAATTGACAACAAAGAAAAGCAGAGAGTTAGTTTGGCAAAAAGCCCAAATTGTGCTAGATGGCAAAATTATTCCATAAACATAACGCGTGTTAACATTGCACTTTTACGTCCAAAATATCACAGCAAATTCTCACATTTAAAGATAACAAGGTTTCTATGTTCCTCTTCAATGATGAGCGGCATTAAAAATGAGATGGGTCAATAATATTGTTATTTATCACAATATAATTTCAAACTACCAGTCTTCGGAATATTTTTTTTTTATAGCTTGCCAACACCAAAACAAACCTCAAATAAAATAGAAAGTGTGGTTATTTGGAATGCCAATGACTTACTCATTTGAAATCGCACATTTGAAATTATTGCGCAAAATACTTGTACTGGTAGACCTAGCCTACTTAGTGAGTTTTCCTTTTAAATTTTTAGCTAATTTTAAAAGCACAATTACCGTTTTCGTAAAACTAAGGAAATAACTACGTACCGGCAGTAAAATCTATTAGCTGTAAAATAAAAGAAAAATTCACAAAAAATAAAATAAGTTTTATCTTTTTTTATGAAATACTATTTCTCACATTTTGGTTAAATCTACAATTATTATTATACCCTACAAGCACCGAAATATCGACGCTTGGCGGCTTATTAAATAAAATATATGTAGGCCTTAAGGGTAAGGTACACGCTAAGCATTTTACACATACGTTTACTATACAGTTATTTCGTGCGTGCAAAAGATGCTTTCCCTCAAACGATTTAATCTTTTGATTTTAGATTCGATCGAAAATTTCTTTCTGTGCTTCTACATCAATTTCAGTATTATGATTTTTTATATCTCACCTCACGCGAAACAATTATTCTTCGTTATCAAAATAAATGGTATCGTTCATTTACTAATAATTGTGAACAGTTTTACTTTTATCAAAATTATATATTTGCTCGTCAAAATACGAGTCACAATGCTCGTATATTTAACTTTCGATTATATCATATAAAAAAATGATCAATTCGACACATTTCCAAATAATGTCTTTCAAATAGCCTAACATAATTATGTAGGCGTATTAGTAAATTTAATATGTAAATAAATAGCTCTCTTTGCTAAAAAAAATTATAAATAGCAAGCATTATTTTCATAATTCAACGCTCTATTTAGCGCTGTCAGGGTAAAAGTTAGCTTTTAATTTTTAATTTAAAAAAAACTACTGTAGGCTACATGTAGGCCTATAATAGCCGTTAATGCAATAATATTAAAGCGCAATTTCTGCAACTAGTTAATAGTACAGTACATGCATTAAAAATGCCGGTGATGTTATTTGAAACTATTTCCTAAAGATTTCGTTAATATTAATTCTATTACAAGAATAGAACCTTCAGTATTAAACGAACGACCAAATAAATTAAAAATTAGAATAAAAGTCAAGCAAACCAGATACCGGTAAGTGATTAATCGATCAATATATCGATCTGTGGCAAAATATCGATTTCGCAAAGTATGATATAATAAATGTATTAAGATATTTAATTAATGTGCAACGAATAATTAAGGCAACGTCAGTCGCAAAATAAAAAAATGGAAAATTTTGGTTTATTGATTTCCCTATTAAAATTGCATAATACGAGTAGTAGGCATCATAAAAAATCCAATTGAAATTAAGTAGGCCTAATTATAAAAAACTTGCACTATCCTAAATTTATATTGAGTGTTACATTATAGTTGTATTATTATATAACTTATAAGTGCATGTAACCGGAGGGGTGGGGAAGAGGAATGCAAATGGTTTTATGATGAAAAAGCAAATTTATATCGAAAAACTAAAACCATTAGCCTACAAGCAACAAAATTGCTGCTAATGCAGCGTAGTGTTTGCTTATCAGATTTTTGGTAATATTACCCAACGTTAACAACAAGCAGTCTAGGTCGATCGACAATCTCTAACAATTCCTTTAAACCTTATAAATTCTGTTCGATCATGAAATTTATCAACACTTAATTCTCGTGACAACCATATCAGTTGACGTTGCCGGTATGTACTCTGCTGAAGTTACTATTGAAGAAAATTAAAACCTACAGTAGGCCTACAGTACTACGTCTAACTTTTACGTATAACTTTTCTTTCTTGTTTCACAAGCAAAAAAATACTTGGCAAATTATGATTTTACCAAAACGTCATTTTGTTAATAGACAATAATTATTATTTTCAAATAAAAAAATTTAATTTCAACTTCCAACTCTCCACAAACATACTCTTATCTAGCTCTGCGATACCCACGTAGCATGATTTCAAATGAAAGTAAATTTGTAAAAACAATAAATTGTGTCAACAAATAGCTTAAGCGCAATTTCAAACTATTAAAAAAATCATCGTAGTTAAGTTTCTTAATTAGCGTACCGTAAAACATTTAAATAAAAAAAAAGTTGTCCTACCTTATTGTACTCCTCATCAATAGCCACTAAATTGTCATCATCTTCCTCGTCTTCATCTACATCCTAAAAACAAAATATTTAAATTTAAAACATAACAATAAAATTTATAAAATATACTTACAACTATATTAGCACTAGCACGGAACTTTTGAGCCCATTCTTTATACGATTCGCCCATTGTTGATACTTTAGCAACAAAATCCCCCAACTCGTGACGAACAAGCGGTGCCCTTTCACCTTCATCGCATAATGCTTTACTCCATTCCTACGTGAACAAACCAGAAATTAACCCCATGAGAAACGAATAAACATTAAAAGTTGTACGATATGATTTTAAAAAATAAATTTTATGTGTCATTTAAAAATGTTATCTTATATTGTCTGCTCAAAGGTAGCACCGATTAGGTTCACCGCAATAAAAGCAAGATACAAACGAGACGATGAGCTACAAGATTATACCTACCATTGCCAAAATCAGAAAATAATTCTTAAAAAAAATTCAATAAAAAATTTGTTGTACGTTATTTCAGTTTTATAAAATTCATTAACTTGACTTTAAAACTTTTAAATGTTTAAGGCAAAGAAAATGATTTTCTATAATAATGGTCAGTTTGAATTGTTATGACAATTATTATTGACAAATGAAATGCATTTTAAAATTTAACAAAATTATGCTGAATCAGATAGTTATAGCCGAAAGGCATAGAAAATTTATTTAGATTTATGACACCGTCGTTTGATAAGAGATTGTATATCAGTTTTATTGTATCGCAAGTAGCAAAAAGTGTTATCAAATAAAAATGAAATACCTCTACTAATTTGAGTACAGCCGATTGCACTTCTGTTGTTTCCATTATTGTTCCTGAAGGAGGAATTGGTGATACAGAAGGCGTGCTCCTCTGAGAGGGTGGCGTTCTGCCAGCCTCACTCAATTGCCTATGAAGACCGCAAATGGAGCCTGCACCAACCCGATTCCTCATAAACGACGATGGCGGAGGTGCAAGTAAAGAGGAACTTTCTAATATCACTTTTGGAACAGAACGAGATCGAGGTCTTCCAAATCGAGTCCTCTCTATGGCACTTCTATCAATGCATGACGACGAGAGTGGCACATAGTCAAACTGAGGAAGATTTTGCAATTCCCTTTGAAAAGCCATAATATCCGCCTCACAAGCTGGAATGTGACTGTGAGATTGTGGAGGCGAAAAATCGCTGCTGGTTATACTCATGTCTTTCGCAATATTAGCGTGAGATTTCGACCTTTTCTTTACGAGAGAGGAAAAGCGAAAGGCTCGTTTGGACAACGATGGAGGAGATGTGACGGGAGTATCCCCTTTGCTGCTGTTGCCACTATCGCTCATATCTTGACGCGATGGCGAAGACCGAATAAAATTTGAAGGTGCAAATTCAACACTCCCTGAATGAGAGCGATGCCTCTCACCAATATAACCCAACGCGGGATGGTCTCGAATGACAACGTGATTTTCGGGATGGACAATTTTAACCGAACTTCGTCGTGGTTTACTGTTCACTTTTGATCCATGTCCGGCCCCGGCTAATGGAGGTGATGGAGGAACTGGTGAACTCTCAACTGTTGATGGAGGACTAGAACAATCGACTGTCAAATTCACTTTTCGACGTTTGCTCAAAGTTTCTTCAATGTTATCACAACCTTCGAAGCTACCTCGTAAGCTTTGTTGTTCCATTAACAGGCTATTTTTTAAGGCTAACAAATTCGTAGTTCGTAGGCGTTTCATAATAGCGAGCGTCGATGTTAACCGATGCATAAGAATTCGGAGAAGTATGACTGGATGAATTATCAGAGGTAGGCCCATGAGGAAAAGCGACTGAAGCTCATGCTTTTTGTTCTCGGCATCAGCATCACTTTTAACTCGATCTAAAATTAATATAACTTTTAAGTTTCATTTCAAAATGTGTAGGTTGTACAAATAACAAATTTATCTTATAGAAAAAATTTCAGTTAAAAAAGTAACTTTATTTAGATTCTAACGTTAGGCGGCCATTTTTACAGTTTGGCAAAAAAAAATTTGATTTATGCTATTTTTAATTAATTAACTAATGGTCAACTGCTAATGGTTTAGTTACTTAAATAATAAAAAATAAGAACTCATAAGCAAAGCTTTTCAAGAAAAATGCAAAACTCGAGGCAACCCTAAATTGTGAAGCGTTTTATCTTAATTTTATACTCGAGACAATTTGACAAACTGTGAGCTGTCATTTCTTAATACCCTTTCAATCGTCCTCTGTTTGGATCTGCTTATAAATTATCACAAGTAAAAATGAGTCAAAACAAGTACGGTAAGAATTATTGTGGACTTTTATAATAAAAAATAAAATCATCTTGAAATGGAATAATGCATGCACCTGTGGGGAAAAAAATGTTCTCCCCTTTCATTGTGATCGATGTGATCAATTGAAATGGTAATGGCATGTAATTACTGAGTTTATCTGAATCTAGAACGATGACCGTTCATAACCTATAGAAAGTCTTGATCGATAACTTTGTATTGCATCGATTTCCGTTACTTAATGTAAGTTTTCCCGACTTATTTCCAAAAAATAAATGTCTTGTTGTATTGTCAGTTAAAACTTACGTCTAGGAGTTTAAAATTTACTTTGTGCAATGTAATTTGCAGTTAATCATTTAAAATGGTTTTTAATTTTGAATTGTAAACAAAGTGATGTGTTCCATTTGATAGAACATTAAAGCAGTTAAAGACAATTGATATCACCGACTTACTTTGATCATAAGCTGGACTAGTAGACATTGAAGATTCTTCTTCATGTTTAGCTTGGTTCATAGATAAATTATCACAAGTATTTGCAACTCTCATCTGCCCAAATCATTACAAGTTTAATATATACAGTAATTAAAAACCGTTTTTTTCCAACAAATTGTACCTCCATAAATTTGAGAAGTTCTAAAACTGATCCTTCAACTGAAGCGGCGGTTACAAATCCCCCATTTAATTCATTATTTGCTCTCTCATCCATAAAAATCACAGACGGTGCAAGAGAAGTTTGCATAATATAAATATCTTCTGGAGAAGCTATAGTATTTGAGTGGAGATCATGGCCCGAAGGCCTCCTGGCTCCCGTTTCGTCTAAATTGAAAAGTCATCTAGTAAATTCTAAAACATCAAAAATCCATTTCCATTTCAATCATACCAACTGTATCAAAGATAGATACTCGGTTCGCCAGACGATGATGCATTCCCAAATAAATGAGGATTCTAGCAGAGTGGTGTTTGACGTAGCGAGCATATTTAGTGCTGTGATTGGTGTAGTACCACTCGTCTGAAGGCAAAATAAGCTGAGTAATAGTGTCGCCAATATCGGCATCGTTCAATACTGAATGATAGGCTGGATTCAATGCCAACATAGCCACTACTTGCAGCACCAAACAGAGCAATTGCTAAGTGTATAAAAGATGATTTAAAAATATTTTTAAACAAACGGAAGTAAAAAAATAAATTACCGGATCATGAGTGGAATCTAATGCAGCCATTAAAACTTTTAAATGAGCTTCGTTAACTAATTCAGCTTGAACTTCAGGACTCTGACTGAGATAAAGAAGCACTCGAGCACTTAGGATCTGAAGGCAATGATAACTGCAATGACGCCACCTAAATACAATTTTATTTTCGTTTTTTAATTTTTTATATATTTTTTTTAATAGTAATTCAATAGTAACCTGTCACTAGGTGTACATTGTTGCTTTGTACCAACTACTCTTTTATGTAACGTGATGGCGTTATGTAAAATATTTATAATAATCCCTGGATTTAATTTGGATAAAATTCCTTAATAAAATCGAAGAAAAAAATAATTATATAAAAATATAAATGCAAGCAAATAATCAATTGGAAAAAAACATACCGATACCTAAAATATTTTCGTTCTTAGTTGGAGGTGGCGGTTCGGGTATCACCTCCTCGGGACTTTTCTCACAGGAAGTTTGCCTCCACATCCCCGCCCATTTGCGACCCAAATAATTAACATTTGTACTGTCTTTGCGGGATGGGTTCATCCCTTTAATACGATTTGCTTTGGTACATCCACTGGTTACACCGCCGGAAGAGAGTGATGAGCTGGCATTCGTCTGATTGGCATTTGCAGAACCAGACAGATTGAGATTACCGTTGTTTGCGCTTGACCGGCAATATGAAGAATTATGGCGATGAAAACCAGAAAGAGATTCACAAGAGATTTTATGATTGGCAAGGCGGTACACGATGCATACGTCAATAATTTTGTTCAGAGTGGTTAGGGCAGTGTATTGAAGAGCCTGTCCCCCTTGCATCAGACCAAGTACAACCTGGAGTAACATTGATAAACAGGCAGCAAGTTTGCATCGACGTTCGTAATTTGAGCTGCTTCCTATATCGTCGGTCCCATAAGCACATACAGCAGTCTAAAAATAAAATTATTCCATTAATAATAATTGTTTTAAATGACATTACAAAAAATTCTGAAAAACATCAAGTTTTATGCATTGTCCAAATATCTCACAAAAGCAAATAAGACATATTATAGTATAAAAAGTAGATCTAAAAATCTAGAAAGCCACTCTTTAACACGCGTAGGCCTATTCGTAAATTTCTTTTTTCGTGTTGTGCAAATTTTATGTTTATTTTTTATCGCAAAACCATCTTACGCTAATATTATTTTATAAAAATTTTAAAAAAGTTTATTTTAAATTACTGTATAGTAAGCCCACTTAAAATATCAAGTAAAAATCCCCAAAACTAATTGTGACTAAATTTAAAGTTTACGTCGAGTCATTGGTACGTTATTTAAACTTTAAAATTAATTTTAACTAAGGAGACAATGATACTGATGCATGCGCTGAAAATACAATAATTTGCTCATGAAGATATCAAAATACCATGACGTCAACAAGCATTTTAATTATTTTCTTTATTATTAAATAAACTTTCAAATACTGTAATTTAACTTATTAACTATATACCAGATGTGTTGTAATAATGTTGACAAATTCAAAGAAGAATCATTAAAATGAAATAGGCTACTGTGACACAAGTAGTAAAATAACACAAATAACCGTGTAATTTTTTTTGTCATTAGAAATCATTATAATGAGTATTAAATTATTCAATAGCTGGCCAGACACTTTATGTTCGCACAATACATGTACTCCATTTAATTGTTTTAATAAATTCAAAATGTACATAGTAGGCCTAATTGTAACGACAATGTCTGGTTTACTTCAGTCTAGCTTTTTAACGTATTTTTGAAGGTATCGCAAACTGCCTACGAGTAAATTGCTGTAATGTATTTTCTCAGCTTACAAAAATAGAACAATGATGAAGAAAAAAGATATAAAAGTAGCTATAATTAGCTATCTCGAGCTTCAGTTTAATTGAAAATGGGATTAAATGGTCCGGAAAAAGAATGTTAGGCCTACATTGAATTTGTTTCCGGGAAGCTAAAAACACTGGCTAAAAACAGCTACCGGTAGTAGGCCTAATAAACTTTTTCAAACTGAATGATCCAAACCCATCTTTATAAAGTATTTACTTGTATAGCTAATTCTCTTATTATACATAAATCTTTAATATATTTTAACCTAAAGTAAAATTTGTATTTGATGCACTTTGTAAT
>JAQGAY010001817.1:0-12653 GCA_034698085.1 Polydesmus angustus
TTCGGTTTATTCAAAACAGTATTTTTAATAAATTTTCAGCCCATAATTTCTGCGTAATTAATATCCAATTTCAAGATTCAGTAGCTCATTTTGACTACCAAGCTCATTCTAAAAGTGTAATCTCCAATTTCTAATATAATTAACCATAAAACTTAAAAAATTCAGTCGCCAGTTTCAATACTTAATTGCTTTATTTTCAAAATTTAGTAGCTGTTTCCAAGCCTCAATAGTTATTTTCGATTCTTAATCGATAATTTTCAGTATTATTATTCTCCAAATGCTAGATCAGCAGCTGATTTTAGCTTCTTAATCAATACTAATTATAATCTCCATATTCCAGTACAGTATAATTATTAATTAACAGTCAATTTGAGAACTCGAATCAATAAATGCTATTTTTAAGATTGAGCAACTATTTTCCAAGTTTAGTCACTAATTTCTAGCATCATAATAATAATTAATTACCGGGACCAAAAAGCCAGCAATCGCGCGAGTTAATTAACACGCTTAGTCGTCAACCTACAACCTTGATCATCAAAACTCAATCGTCAACACGGGATCAATCGGGTGGCTATTCGCAATGTTTACACTCCAACTACAACAATTAATTAACCGAATTAATCGTCAAATTTCCTGATTCAGCAGAAATTAATACAAAGGCAGTATCAATTGTCTACTTCAATAACCGCTCAAAACGTGCGTAATTAATCGTCAGTTTAAAGTTTCAACCATTCTTAATTGCTGTATTAATATATAATCATAATTATCGATAGTCGGCATTCTTTTTGTTTTATAATGTTGTTATTGGCTCGGAACATTATGTAGGAAAATCCGTCCCTGGAAAACGATTGTTTAGCGTGTGTAGCTGAGCTCGGATGAACATGTAGATTCTTCTCATGCTATATATTATTATGCTAAAAAAAGGGTTTCAAGGATTACAATTTGCTACTCAACAATGGAATTTCGCGTTCACACTATGTACTCTACTCGATACCCTGCTCATGACGCATTTGCGGATATTTTTATGACTTTACCAGCCAACTACAGGATTAAATACCTACAACAAATAAATAAATAATAATAAAAAAAATCTCCCTCCTCTTTCTTAATTGCTTTTTGACATGTACAAAATTATTAAAAAAAAAATAAAATAATATTGGAAACAACGTTAAAACTAAATAAGAGAAAAATCCTAGTTTTTTTCCCTCTCTCTCTCTCTTTTTCCGCACGAGTTTAGTTACCGTAGTGGTTTTGTTGCCGGTTCCAAACAAATAACATGCGCCAACTTGATTAAGGTCACCTGAATAAAAACCGGAACTTGCGAAAATCAACAACGATAAATTAAGGAAAAAAATGTCAAAAGAATTATTATTTTTACCGTTCGAAAATAATTACATATCTCGTAATTATTTATGGTACGGAAAACCTATCAATAATAAATAATTATTATTGCTCGCAATGCTGACATTTATGACTTTACTTTATAAAAATAAACAAAATCGTAGTTGTAAAACACTTATTTTTTAAAAAAATATAAAATATGATATTTAAACGATACGTTTACTTAATATTTTTATCTTAAAAAATTGCATTCAAATTTCTTAGAATTTATAACGTTGTAAATAATATGATACGAGTGCATTCATAGAATTGATGAGATGATTTAATGTCTATTTTTGGAAAAAGTCATTGAAAAATGTAAGTGGTGGGCGCGGATTGTAAAAATAACAATGACTACCATTTATACAACGATTAATAAATTTTGTCAACATGATATGGGGGGAAAAGGAAAGCGGGGGTTTTAGAGGGAATTACGTGTAGCCGAGACCAGGTGCGGAGTAAACGTTGAAGCAAGATGGCGTCTCGAAAATATTTTTGTGTTGCGCAAAACCACTCACCTGTGTTCTCCGAAGAAAGCACAGCTATTGACACAGTAGCCATAACCAACCACGCGCTTTCGAACATCATTTTGGAGGGGTAAAAACGGAATCTTCACACTCCCTCAAACTTTGTATTAAATCCCCGATCGAATTTAGATGAGCACAACTTGTTTAGGTATTATTTTTGGAGACACTGTATTTTCAGGTAAAAAAAAAAATCCACCGAAACAACGACTTCTTCGGACACCTCCTCAGTGACTAATGAGTCTCGAAAGATGTGATAGTATCGTTTGACTGTTATCGAGTAGTAATCGATTGTTTTGCCCTCCATCTTTGGCAATGCTGTCAAAAAGAAAATGTTTTATTTTTGTTTTTGTAATTATTATGTATTTTTTTTTTAAAAAAAAGAATGATGATAATTAAATATTTTATTGTTGCTTATCACACATTTGTTGCAGGTGATTTAGTACATTTAATATTAATTCACTAATCGCCAAAAAATTTGGAAGATTAAAAACGGTTGCTATGGCAACGCATCCGAATCAGTGCAATGCAGGCAGTTTGATAAATAATTGATTGCATTAATAATAATAATAGTTTGAATATAATTTCAAAATTTATTAATTAAAGTTTTATCATAGTTACTATAGTTTTATCAGTTAATTTAAGAATTTTTTTGGGAGATAGCAAAAACATCGAAATTATTTTTTAAAAAAACATTAATTAAAATAAAAATAAAAAATGTTTTTGATTCAATAAATTAAAAATAATAACAAAAACTGAGCTTTTTTAAATTTTTAGATAAATATAATTATTAAACATTTTCACTGCTTTTAATTTTAACCAAAATCAGCATCACGTGATGCTGCTTCCTCACATGTAGTGCGATAGTTTTTATCCAAATTTGTAATATTTTTAATTGTTTATTAAAGCGTTATATTTTTTGAATGCTTTAAAAAAAGAAATGGATAATTCAAAATCAGGTGCGAAATGTTATTTATGATTTATAATTATGTTATTTATCCGTACTAATGATTTGTATTAACTTTTGGATGTTGAAATGGAGAGAACAATCGCTGCACATTTCATCATAAGCCTATAAAAATGCATTGCAATCAAAAAAATGGTTTCAACTTACTTAATTGTATTTTGTAATTAACAGGAATGAACGCTTTACAAGATGGTTGGTTCAGTGAAAGCGGACAGTTATGGCCAGGAATATGCCAATCGATTCAAGTTGATAAAGTGCTGGTAGACGAAAAATCAAAATATCAACATATATTTCTTTTTCAATCGTATGTAAATATACTTTCACTTTACAATTACAGTATAATATTTATATATTCAATCAGCTTTTTTTCTAAGTAGAAAAATGTTTGGAAAAGTATTAGTTCTTGACAACGCAGTTCAATTATCGGAATTTGACGAATTTTCATACCAAGAGATGATTACTTTTCTTCCTTTGAACAGTCATCCAGATCCACGCCAGGTGTTACGACAAACTAAAATTGAAAATAAATAATTGTAATAATTACAATTTCTATTTGTTATTTAGGTTTTGGTGATTGGAGGTGGAGATGGAGGAGTCGTACGAGAAATAGTGAAACATCCGGCTGTTCAAGCTGTTCATCTTTGCGAAATTGATGAGGTTATACAACTTACGAATTGATAATTAAAAAATGATAATAACGTTTGGGTAAAATTACAGAAGGTAATTGAAGTTTCTAAAAATTATCTTCCGTTTATGACTTCAGGATTTTCTAGTCCGAAATTCAAACTGCATATCGGCGATGGAAACGAGTTTATGGCTAAATATTCAAATTATTTCGATGTTATCATTACTGATTCTTCCGATCCTATTGGTAATAATAATTTCATTAATATTACAAAAATTGAATAACTTGTACATGTACTAAAGAATGGCGATTTATTTTTAATATAGGTCCAGCCAAAGAATTATTTCAAAAACCATATTATGAAGCTATTAAGAAAGCTTTAAAACCTGACGGAATTGCTTGTTGCCAATGTAATCAATAAGTTTGCTTCCTTAAATAATTTTGTAGGAATTTTTTTTTTGATATAGGTGAATCGATGTGGTTTAACTTGGATCTAATTAAAGAAATGGTTTCATTTTGTAAAACAATTTTCCCATCAGTGGCCTACGCGTATACTACAATCCCAAGTTACCCCGGTGGTCATATAGGATTCCTACTTTGCAGTTTAAGCCCAGTAAAATATTTGAAAATTTTATTTTTTTGGACTGTAATTATGTTGGGCATAAATAAACATACAGTATTTAAATTTGCAAGCAACTTTTACCAATATCAAGTAATTTGTTCTTTCATAAACTATTACAGTGAAATTCGTAAATGTTTTATTTTTGTCCAATGTTTAGTTCCACTTATATTTCTGCTTTTAAACTAATTTGAGAATAAATTCTTTGATGATTTAGGATGTCACTTTTTCAGAGCCAGTAATCAAATTTTCTGAAAGCGATGTAAAATCCATGAAACTCAGGTATTATAACAGTGAAATTCATAAGATGGCTTTCACTTTACCCCAATTTGTTTTAGAGGTGAGAGAATTATAAATTTAAAATTGTTTAAAAAATGTGGTAATTAAATTTTGTTTTGATTTAGGCTCTTAAACAAACCGACGAAGTTAAAACTGAAAGTAACGAAAATAGCAAGTAATTATAATTATGTCGCCAAATTTTTTTTAACGTTTAAACGGCGAATGAATCATGAAAAATAACTATTAATTATTAAATAAAAAATATAAAATTCTTTTTAAAACGAAATGCTCCATTTCATATTATATATTTAAATTATTTATAACTGTGGTTTTGCATGAAAAGTGAAATTCTCATGTTGTATTACGTTTATTTCAAATAAAGTACGGTATCATTCAATTAACTAAAACTCCACAATTTATCATCAGTTAATTCTGAAAAACGTTTTGGTGAATCTCGTAAAAACTCTTCACAAAAATGTACAATAATCTCAGTGGAGCTTTGTGCAGAATCACCGTCGAACCAATATATTATTAATTATTATTTGAGGTTCGAAATTGAACAGCAATAATAAATTTCTCAAGCTTTTTTTGCAAATAAATTGTACTAAATTTAAAATGTAAGAATTGTGAAATACATGTACCAACTTTCAAGTTACACACATTTTTTTCAACAATAATTATTTGATAGACCTATTTATTTTGTTCCTTTATAGTAAATTCATCACACGCACATTTTTCGACAACACTCACACATTTAACAAGTTTTAGTAATAATTGAATATACAATGAAAACTGTTCATTCTACACTCACGATTAAACCACATTCATTAAATAATTATTTTTTCTTCGAATAACAGTATTGTACCCATACTGTCTAGTGTACATCCGCATTTCAATCTCCAAATTTATAAAACACCTTCTCGCGTTAGTAAATGGACCTCACAAAACGTTTCAGTAAATTCAATAATACAATCATTTTTCATTTACAGGTATAATAGTTTTTCTTCGTCAATCATCATAATATAGTAGAACATTATAAGTTCTAAATAATTATATTTTTTATACTGCAGCACACTTTTGTGTGATTTTTTTCAGGAAATATAATAATTATGTACACTATATAACAAATTTCGGTACTTGAAATGCGCGTGAATACACACAATGTTTAAAATTTATTATATTTAGCTATTAACACAGGATTGCAAACATATTGCAATCCATAAAATTGAATTTAGTTTAAACATTTGAAAAAATGAGATCGTAGTCATGAATAGATGATAATCTTTCCAATATACATCTTAAAAAAATTTTTATAAAAAAAAATATTTCCGATTGAAAACGTGGATGAAAATAAAAATGTAATCTATTATTCAAGCTCAGATCTATTAAAAATAGAATTTTAAAGTGAGCGAATGTGAAAGATATTGAGCGAGATTCGGAGTGAGAAAGCAGCGATATAAAAACTGAATAATTTAAATCAAATACTTTTAATGAAAGGAGATTGAAATGAGAATAAATTAACCACTGGTAAAGACTGTAATATTAAAAAACTTTTTTTTAAAAAAAATTTAAGATAATATTCTAAAAAATGTATGTGGATTTAGCCGACTGAACCGAGGAGTTGACGATCTCTGCCGAATCTATATAAAAAGAAATCTAAAGAAAAGGCATTTGACATAAAATTAGCTGAACTTTTCATTTAATCGTCCAAAAAAAATTCTGGAAATTATCTCAAGCACACTAGTTACTGTCACTTAGAACACGCTCTCACTCTCAAAGTCTCGCTCATTGCTTACAGTCTTCACTCACTCACATTCAAAAATGAAAAAAACTATCACGCCAGCTCCAAAATCATACATTCAGTTATACAGTTTAAATTTTTTTTTCCAAGTGTTTTCATGCATTATCATTACGTTTGGTGAAACATAAGTACACACAAGGGAGATCATTAACAACGCCCGATGGATAAATTTACAATGAATTCCCGACAGTTTATAATTTAAGTCGTTGAAAGTAGTTTCAAATAAAAAACCTCAAAATTTAAATTCTGTAATTGCTTGAAGTAAAACTTTTTAAACTTAAAGTAAATTTTAAAAATAAGAAAAAAAAAAAGGTTTAAATGAAAACCAATTCAATGTGAAAGATTAATTGCGAATTTTATATCTGATACATAATAGTAATGAATTACAATCTCTTGCAATTCACGAATATCTTTTAAAAAAAATAATAAAAATTATTTAAAAGTAACTACAATCAACAACTTCAACTATAACAAAGATATGAGCAAAAAAATACTCCATTCATATACAATCATAAATCAAATATAGAACACACTCAGCTCATTTATCGACAAACACTCTTTCTCTCTATTCTTTTGTACTCATTCAATCAACAGTTCTTATTTTACAGGAGATAGTTTTACGGCGTAATGGCCATATTGAAACCCGCCGTTTTATCCCTTTGTGGCCAGGGTCCAGTTCCAGCCTGGCCACCAGGAGCTGAGCCATCGGCCGCCCCTTGGCCGTGACTTATCCAACTCAAAAACCCGCTAGGAGTAGCTCCGGGAGCAGCCCCTCCACTCGCCGTAGGAGGATTACTACTCTGTGGTCCAGCCCCAAACCCCTGAGTTTCTTGACCACCACCTTGAGCTTGAATGTTTCCTAATAAACCCCAACCCGCTTGCCCTAGCGCCGCTGCGACCATAGCTGAACCTAAAGGAAGCGCTCCTAAATTAAGCGCACTTAATCCCAAAGTGGCCGGATTAGTATTCACACTTTGATTTCCCCCGATTGTTTGTCCGGTACCGCCCATTGTTCCACCCAGACCCAAACTACTGCCTAAAGCTGCGAGATTAGGCATATCGTTATTACGTCCTAGTCCCCCCGCGTGCCCCCCGTGGTTTCCCCACCCGCCTCCACTACTCCCTCCACTGCTACTGTGATTCATCTTACTCATAATTACGTGGTGATGACCTCCGAATGGAGGTTCAGCTTTATTAGGGTCGATGCGACCAGGACCCCGGCCAAAAGGACCAGCGTGCGATTCGTTTTTAGGGGCAGCTGTGCTTACGTGAACACTGTTACCTTTGATGATGTGATCTTCCCCGCACAAATTTTGAGCTACTTCAGGATCCAGAAAAGTGACGAATGCAAATGCGCGAAATGGTTTCGGAATGAACACATCCGTCACTTCTCCAAATTTGGTAAAATACTCACGCAAATCATCCGAATTGATATCTTCAGTGCATCTACCAACAAATATTTTTCGATTTAAATAAGGCATTTGACCTTCCTAAAAGCATAAAATATTTTTTTAAAAAATGGGTCAATTTTTAAATTAGAACTTCAATTATCCGGTCATTGAATTAATTATTTTCTTTGTCTGACTGTATCAATAATATTGTTGGTCACAATGTCAACTAAAGAAATATTCGATATGTATCAGCTACTGTATTCTGATATCAGGTACAGTACGGTAGTCAAAATCTTGAATAAAATTAAAAACACTAAAATACTATGCCACCAAAATGCCGAAGATTTAAAATCTAATTTTCAAAATACAGTAACCACAAATTGAATAAAAGAAAAATATATAAGGCTTACCGTTACGACAAAAATTAATATTGAATTTTAATTTTGGATTATCAAAACCATCAATAATTTCTCGAATTATTTCGGATAATTAAAGTTCAGTAGTAATTACAATAACAATGCAGTATTATTAACCTTTGAATTAGGAATTTTGACGTCACACCACCGTCCATCAATCATGTGTCTCTGCGCTAAAACTCTCATTTGAGATTCGTAGCACCCGAATCGAATAAAACCAAATCCTTTTGATTGACCAGTTTTTGGGTCTTTTTTCACCTATAATTAAATATCCTATATCAGTTAGTTATGCGCGAGATAAACTTTGCTTAATCAATAATCAGATTATTTCTAACCTGCGCCATTAAAACCTCGCCAAATGGTTCAAAATATTCACGTAATTCTTGCTCGCTTGTTTTCCAAGGTAACCCAAGCACTATGAGATCTGAACATTTCTGTTTACTTTCCATGCGCTTAGTCTTGGCTGTTGAATTCTCAAGTTGCTCATCAGATTTGCGTTTGTTTTCTACTGAGCGAGTAAATTGTTAATAAAAATGTACGCACGTTTAATTTATTTATTTCACCTTTTGGAAATACGGAAATAAAAACAAGACTTCCCCAACCTATATTACATAATTGTATTAAATTTTCTTCAAAGAGAATGATTTAGTAAAGACAGTAAATTACCCGACTCAGGTGGGTGAAGTCTACCATCCAAAAGACGTACGCCACGAATTGTAGTATTATGTCGGTACTTTAAACCGCAAACCCCTAAATAATTCAATACAACGTTCAAATAACTCATTATCTATTAATATCAAAAGCATTATTATAACTTCTGATTTACTAAATCAAATTTAACCTGGAAATTGCGCTGCTAATGTGGTAAGCAGAAGCGTTCCGTCGTCTTCACAAGGCAACTCAATCGGTTCCTCGCCCTCTTCTTCCGTCACTTGGATGTAATAATTCATTTTTTTCATTAAGATACCTTTATTGAGTACGTTGTTTACTTAATTTATCATTCATTGATCCAATTTTTAAAAAATTTCCAGAAACAAATTTATCTTCAACTTTGCTTGTATGTCAAATAGGCCTAAAATACCACAATATTTATTCCGGAAGTGCCGCCCTAAAATCGGAAGTTAACAATAAATTATTTTTTTTAAATTAAACTTGTTTTAAAATTTTTTTAAAATAATATTATTGTAATAGCTAAATGAGGTTTTAAACCAAAGATATAATAATATTATTATCAAAACTGTTTAAAAAAATTAACTTTTAAAATATTTATTTTAAACGCAGATATTTTCAACCGGAATTTGCACTTTTGTTTATTTTTTGACTCGTTTGTTTTCCATAGCATTCGAAACGGCATAAAATTTGCAAGTCCAGTTATTTAAACTTGAAAGTAAAACATTAATAATTATTAATTAACACACTTTCATCAGACATAATAAAAAGAATGCCTTCGAGAGCTGAAGATATTTTAAGTGGCTTTAAAGTGTATCCTTTTTCCGAAAATTATCCAATTGTGGTAAGGCGAATGATACGGTATAATTTCATTAGGAAATGTCACCAATCGATGCTCCAAAAAAGTCAATAAATGTGCTTTACCATGGATTATAAATGTTATTACAAAACACTAAAATTAACTTAAATAATAATTCAGAAATTGGATGAATTTAAGAGATGCAGATTCGGGTGATTTATTATGGCAAGGCAACGATGATTTGTAAGTTAATAACAAATAATTTTGTGTAAAGTGCATTACAAAACATTTTTTTTAGGTCTGCACCAGAAGTAGAACATGAAGGTATCTCCAAATTACAATTAATCTTTCAAAGTTGTTTTATTAAATAATTAATTATGCTTTTCAAAAACAGCCAGGGTTCCTAAAAAAATTCTGAAATGTCGAGCTGTTTCCAGGGAAATCAATTTTTCATCAATTGAACAGATGGAAAAATTTCGACTTGAGCAGAAAGTATTATTTAAAGGAAGATGTTTAGAGGGTATATAATGCCTCCCTCAACTTGCGCTATATAATTACTGAATTTTCTAAACTTCTAGAATGGTTTTTTGAATTTGGTTTTGTCATTCCCAACTCTACAAATACTTGGCAATCACTAATAGAAGCGGCACCAGAGTCGCAAATGATGCCAGCTAATGTTCTAAAGTAAGTTAAATGAAAGTCGAACATTGTTACCATTATTATACTACAAATGTGATTTATTGAGGACTGTCACCTAATTCGTATTAAACTAAATAAGTCTGCCTATATGGAGCAGATGCAACAAAAAAAAAAGTTAAACCGTTAAAGCACTCGTCCCACCTGCAGATTATGTAAATAAAATATGTTCACTCAAGAGCACATACATCCTGTTTCTAATATAATGATCGTAACCGACTTTTGGCTTAATCTAAATTGAACTCTTTCATAATCAAATTGTACGTTTTTAGCGGCAATGTAGTGATAGAAACGAAGTTCTTTGATGATCAATTACTCGTCAGCATGTCAAAAGTTCGACTCTATTATGTATGAATGAATCTATAGTCAACGAGACATGTATAAATGTGATATCACTTTCGGCACTATTCCTCAACGTGACTTGTCAGTGGTTGGATCAACAAAATTGTTTTTTTTTTGTCAACATTTTCACTTTTCTAATTGAGTTTGTTAACAGCAAGTAATCATTGATCCGACCATAAATTTGTAGCTATATAATTATACTGGTAATGTAAATTTACTTAAAAAAATTTTTATATTCACGACACATTAATTTATATTTCACTAATCATCACGATGTGTAAATAAAGATCGCTTTATTCACTTGCTATAGTGCTATAATTTATTAAATCGCTAACGTCATAATCTATGCGTTTAATTTTAAATTTTTTTTATCCACGTATTTACAAACCTTTGGCCATCTTTAGATTGCCAATGCTTCTAGTGGTTTCTTCTAGGCATCGACTGAAGTTCGTCATCGGCGTGATCCCATTCTTCTCTCATTATTCTATGATATTTTGCGGTCACGGGTTTATAATACCAAGCCTTGTAATCTTCATTTCTCTGCATTGCTTTTTTCACACGTCTTGTCAACAAACTAATTAAAAGATAAAATTGAAATTAGAAGTTTTTACAATGAGCCACAATAAATATTAAAATAACTCGACCTTATCTGACGTATTTCTTCTTTTTCTGTCACATAGTGCAAAGCCCTTTCATAATGTTCTTGATCAGTCGTATAGACGTTTCGCGCGAACCAACGTTTAATAGGATGCTAGAAAGCAATTATTATTTCAAAACCTTGTTATTATTTTATGGATCTTTTTAAACGGCCTACATCATAATATTCCCATTCTTTTGGTACGTAACCTTCAGGTATTTCTTCCAGCTCAGCTTTTCCGATGAAAAGGTTGCAGTATAATATGAGAAGCCCCAAAGGGATTACACCGAGCATTATGTAAAAATGCGCCAAGTTCTTGAACAATTTCCATTGGAATCTTGAAGCAGTTACCCACATCAGTCTCTTATCGCCATGACCGCCGCTCATTTTTCGCGTGCCATCTAAAATATTAAAAAATTATCAAAACCGGTACTGCTATTATAATACAGTACCCCTATAGAAAATAGTTCAACAAGTTTACAGTCACACTTTTGAAGCTAATTTTTAGCATGTACAACAATGTAAAATTATAAAGTTTGTGCAACTAAAATACCTTTGCATATCAAATTAGTTGAATTTACGTATTTAATTCCATTTACAGCTGGTTTTGTAAGAATTCCAGCAAATGTTCGACTAACATTTCTCGCAAGCACACTCAGAACCGCCATTTTTGTGTCCTCTGAAATTTTCTCTGGAAAAAAATAATAATAACATTTAATCACAGAGGTATATAGAGGGTGTAATAAAACAAAACTTCCGGAAAAGTGGAATAGGTTGAATAAAGATGAATGGAATGAAAATACTGTACTAGATTGAAATATTTTCGTAAATGCCTGGTAACAAATTGTAATAATTGCAAGAAAATGTTATTTACTTAAAATTTTTTGAAGTAGTGGGAATCGTTTTTAATAAGCCTTGGAGAATAAACACTTGACAATAGAACATTATACAGGAAAAATGGATTTGTTAGGATCTATTTTGAGTTCAATGGATAAGCCTCCAACAATTGGAAGCCAGGAAAAAAATCGGATAAAAAGTAATTAGTAATTTAAACTATATTATTGTAATGTGTATCTTTGAAAACCTATTTTTTAAGAGCAAAAAGAAGAGCAAGAAAAGCACGCAAAAGCTACAAAAATGAAACTGGACAAATTCAGAGAAAGGGTATATTGAAAAGTGGTGTTTTGATGATTTCTTAATCATTTCTTTCTGGTGAATTGTTAATTAATTATTGTATTTATGTTTTAGATAGAGAAAGAAATAAACGAGTTTATAAAGGACTCTGATAAGCAAAAACACAAGTTTGAGCCTATGGAGAAAGTTCTTCGCACTGTTGCGTATGCTTTTATTAATAAAATATTAAGAATTAATCAAAATTATTAATGAATTATTTTTTTAATCAATTATAGTCATGACGTTGCAGAAGTCGCAGGCCTGACAGCATTTTCTTTCGGAATCGAAGAAGTTGATCGTTATATGATAGTTTTTAAAAAAGTAAAATTTGCTTA
>JAQGAY010001818.1:0-12652 GCA_034698085.1 Polydesmus angustus
CTAGTGGTCCACTTCCATCTCCTGCTGCTCCAGTTGCACCTGCGACTAACCCAGTTCCAGTGTCTACTAAGCCAGTTACACTCGCTAGTGGTCCAGTTCCACCTCCTGCTGTTCCAGTTGCACCTGCGGCTAACCCGGTTCCAGTTGTTGCTAAGCCAGTGGCACTTGCTGCAGGCACGGGTAGATTTGGTATGGGAAGACCTAATTGTCGTGGAGACAGAGATTTGAATGAGCCCTGTTCCACTAACATGGCCAATACAATGCAGACTGAAGTCGCTACCAATACTTTCATTGTGTCGAATGACAGAAGACAACAAAATCAAATGTAATAATAATTATTATTCAATTGTTTTTTTGTTGCTATCACCTAGAAAATCAATCTCGTTATATACTAATTTTCAGCAATTAAAACAGGTGTTAGGTAAACGAAAAACAAAACTATTAATAAGTTATAGCTCGATGATTAAAACGTTCATAAAAACAATTTCCTTAATTAAAAGGTTTCAAGATTAAACGTTTCTATATTTTAGAGTTTAACGTAAAAAATTGATGAGTGTTATTAATGATAATGCATTAGGTCTGTGTGGTCCTGGTGCTTTGAATTTCTTTCATAAATAGGCTACTTAGGTGAAATTTAAGTCTTAGATTTTTTTATCACGTACCGGAAATTATTATTTGAAATGGTATTATTAATTAACGTTATTAAAAATATTTTCCGCGTTTAAGTCGATATAAATGCAGTTACATTTATTGCAGTCGTAATAATTATTAATGAGGAAGACATTAAAAAATGTAACAATGCAAACTACCGCTACCGGGTAATTAAATTAAAAAGTCGATTAAACGTGTCGGAATTTTTTTTTAAGCACTTTTTTTTTGTTACAATATTTTATTGTGAAAAAAAATTTAATTCAATACCGGTAACGCAGTTATTTTTTTAAACAGTGATAACATTTAATGCGTGAAACAAAATAATTCTATTTCTATTAGTAGGCTACATTGTTGTGTTTAAAAAATAATTTAACCTTGGTGAAGTATTGAGTAAATACTTTCAACAAAATTTGTTATTAAAATTTTGCTTTAATACCATTTAAACGTTCTAAAATTTTATTCTTCTTATTTGATTTTGACAAATTTAATTCGTAATTTTTTTTTTTTTTTCATTTAGAATAGCAAATAAAGCAATGACTACCAAAACTTTAGTACAATTTCTTCCCATATTAAAAAAATATATTCATAAAATTAGGTGCACTCTTGCACACTAGACGTTTTGAAGTACTCAAATCTAAAAATAATATTTATATTATTTACAAAATAAAAAAAAATTTACATAATTTTTGCACACAATTAATGCATTGCACAATATTTTTTTAAAACCAATACATGCTTTCAATTTCAGATTTTGCCATACATTTTGTTGGACGTGCTGGAGCTGGAGCTCTTGACCGGAAACTTCATCTTCGTCTCCTTTGATTCTAAAAGAGCGATGACAATCATACTCATCAATCAGGTCATTGTTATCAAAATTAATGTCAGAGTCCCTCTACAATTTACCGTAATAATTTTTATTGCAGGTTTTTATTATTTTTATGATCGATATATAACATTTTTAAAAGAAAACTTGAAATTCAATCGTTTAAATGGTTTTTATAGCTTCTTCTTTTCATTAGACGTTTAGCTAAATGAGAAAAACCATAATGCGCGGATTGCGCTCCAGCAATCTTTTATTTGAAGAATTTATTCTTATAATTATTATTATTTGAAAATTGAAATTTTAAACTTTAAGCCTGAATTTCATCACATTTCAAGTAATATGCAAATTAAATGCTGAAAAAAATTCTGTTTAAACATGCCGCATATCACCAACTTAGCATAGAGCATATTATTATTGTTTGCTGATAAAAAGTTGTTTAGTTTTATTATTCGACAAATTCAGTTCGATTATTTCTTCAATTAAAATGGCAAATAAAATTATTATTACTGTAAAATTTAATAATGATTAACAAAATGCTATACTGTAACATATTAATTTCCACTTATTATTAATACCATTAGTAATCTCTCGCTCTAATCCCAGCAGGCTTACACGTTAAAAGTTTTGCATTGCGCCATTAAAAAAAAATTTGATTTTATCATTTATTTACAGAAAAAACGTGTTTTAACAACATTATTTTGCTTACTGTACAGTTAATTCATTGTACAATATTTACACGAAACAAATTCAAAATTTCGATTTCAGATTTTTCCATACTTTATTTGGAAAAGCTGGGATTGAAATTGCTGACCGGAAGTTCCATTTTTGACTCTTCCTCATTCTCCGACTTTAATAGTTTTTTGTAAAGGCGAGATCAAGTTGGTGATTCGGTTTGTAATAATTTTCACCATTTCTCGGAACATTGTTGTCATTAGCTAAGAATTCTTCAGAATTAACATCGTAGTCCACGTACAATTGAGGATTCTAAAGAAAAGCAATTAAATTTTATTTACAAAATTAAATACAGTATTATAAATTATAAAATTAATTTACCGGATTTTGACCTAATTTTAAAACCGGAATCACTTTTAATTCGTCGTCATCAGCTAAAACATAATATGATGGTGTTGGGAGTACACGATGCTGCAAATTAATTGAAATTAGTAGTTTGAGAATTTATTTTTTATAAATTTATGAATTAAATATAATCGTTAAAGTATGGTTTTACCTGTGTCATATTTAATTCTTCTGTCCACAAGGTAGTAAGAATGTCTAATACCATTGAATAACATTTTTCTTTGGCTCCCTTCTATTTGAATTTGAATTAAAATTACTTTTTTTTTTAAATAAAAACAACTGAATTTGTACACAATTTTCCAATTGGCACTTTTCAATATTGGTATTATTAAAATACATAATATAGTAGGAGCCAGATCTGATAGTAGCGGTGTAATAATTTACAACAGTTTACATTTTTTATTATTTTTCAGGGAAAAAAATATTTTTTAGCTGGAACTTACCGCATATTTCGGTAAATCCAGACCGGGTTGTTTTCCGTTGATTATTGGCGTATATATTTCTTCAATTAGTAGGCCACGATATTTTTTAATAAAAAACCATTGACAATAAGCTACCCCATAATCTTCGAAGCATTTCATATTGGAATGGCATTTACTCCTTCCGAGTATCATCTCAGCCAACAAAGATAGGGGGTCATCCGTTTCTTTAAGCCACAAAATGCGACGCACTACGTCCAGTGTCTAAAAAAATAATCTCAGTAACTAGTTTAAGCAATAAATTTAAATTAACAAATAGTTAATATATTAATTACCTTTCCATTAACGGAATACTTCCTGTTTAAATATCCTTTAAGGAGATCGAATAAACCAAAAGAATTGTCCAAAAATTCGTTTACAACGAACCAGAAAATTCGATTGATATAGTTATCAAAACTGATCCCATAATATAATTTTGAGGAATTAAGTTGGTCATTTATTAAAAGTGATCGTGTTTTTTCGTTACATAAAGCTATTTGCTGTTTTACGTAATAGTAATTTTTTTTTAAAAGATAGTTGCACGCATTTTTAAAATTCTGATTTACCTGCAATAGAAAAATGTCATGAGTTTTTGTCCTTATGTTAATTTTTGTCATACAGTATCACTGCGTTTACAGGTACACCAAATACCGGTACTGTTTTTACACGGGGGATACGTTCCTGAAAAACACGTGTAAAAAAGTAATGGGGGAATTTTGTGATATTGTATAAGGCTACCAAAAAATTCATACGGTATTATCAAATTATAATTAATACAAAAATAAAGGTATAAAAAAAATTTCCAAAATAAACAAAAAATATTTTTGAAATTGGTTAAAAACTCGTGTAAAAAGAAAATTAAAATTTATTTTGAAACCGTGTTATTTCAAATTCGTGTAAAAAAAAAATTTGTGCAAAAACAGTATTAGGTGTAGCCTACTTTTATCAGTGCACGGATATACATTTATTTATGTACTGGCATACTTTTTTTTTTATTATTATCGTAATACAGTATTATTAAATAGTTTTGAACTATTGCGTTTAAGAAAAGTTTGCCGATTCATGGTGAAGAGTGCAACACTCATTATCATAAAATTAAATGCGTGCAAAATATAATTACCAATCTTAGATTGTCGATTTCTTCAAAGGATAAATAAGCCAGCACGTGGTTTAGCATTTCATTGGGAAGTTTCCCTATATAATCTATAGGTGCAATACATTCCTGTTCCACTACTTCTAAACTCCTGTTTACATTTTTAAAAAAAATCAATCACTGAATATAAAATTTATTTACAGTAGTTATAAAATATTGAAAACAATTAATTATATAATACGCACATTTTTTCCTATTATTGGGAATTTTGTTCTTGGTAAAAATTGGAGCCTACTGATACGCGTTTGCTTCGTTTGTACTTCCGTTTATTCTTTCGTTACCTACCGGTAGTCTCTAGGACCAGGTACAATACAACACAACAAAATCGTTCGTACCGGTACTAGAATAAACCGGTTAGGATAATATTTAGCATCAAAGAGAACAGTTACTCCATTGGGATTGACCAGAAATTTTCTAATTTTTGTTTTAACTTAATAGAGGCGCAGGTTTTAGCCAATAATTGCTTGAACTTTTAGATCGTCAGCATGAATTATTTAAAATTTAAAGAAATATGGTGGCGTAGCGAGTTACATGGCGCCCAGGAACAAAAATATTTTTTTCGCTGCCGAGATTGCCGTGGCTCGGTTACAGTTATCTGCGATCTAGAAACGAACTTTGTGAAATCTTTTATTTTTTGTTGATCCGTGATCGTGGATCGCTGATCTAAGATCATTTTTTTTTTGTATTGTTTTTATTATAAAACGCTTGTGTTTATTTTTAAATGAGGTCATCGCATTATTATTTTCATTTATTTATTAATTTTTCATTTTGTTTGTGTATTAATTGATGGAGTGAACGTCCTTCACCTCAAATACAATCCCCGAATGAAGTGGTCAACTCGGATCACTTGATCCGGATCGTGAGCTTTCATTTCTCCATAATTATCTCATTAGCTGTTGCGGCTAAAGAGGTAGTAGGGCTGGGGTGGGGAGGTCTGGAAATTTCGTTATACCGGTGCTGAAATTTTTTGTTTTAAACAGAATTTCGTTAAACTGAACTTTGCGTTACACGGTATTCAGAATTTCGTTTAAATCACAAACTTTGTTATACTGAAATCTTCGTTTTAGTAAGAATTTCGTTATACTGAGAATTTAGTTTTAATCAAAATTTTGTTACACTGATGTTTTAGTTTTGTTAAATAAAATCAACAAATATTATAATTTTGCGTGCAAATAATTTTTTAATTAAAAATAAAACAATTATTTAAAAATTCAAATTTTTTCATTTACAAATCCAAATTATTTCAATTAAAAATTAAGTGCATTTAACTTTTAAAAAAATTGATCGCTGCTATGACTGTATGTTAGTGGCAGCACTGTAAGCGTCATACTTAGCTTGCCAGCCCATCAATCATGACGCATTTAACACCCCCTTCCCTAGTGAAATACAGCGCCATTTAACGGATTTCAGGTCGGAAAAATTTGCTTTCAACCCCCCTTAACCAGAATAATATTATGGTTTGTCTGTAAATTTCGTTGCATAAACGTACAATAAATTTGTTTTAAAAAAAATGACTGAGAAATTCAGTACAGTCGGCGGCTTTAAAATTTTGTTGTATACCAGGTTAGAATAGGCTACACGTCGTAGCATTCCGTCAAACATTTCGCCGAGTAGTTTTACTCTTGTTTTAATTTCTTTTTGACCGAAGGTCCTTTCAGACTTGGTGACTCGTCTAATTCATTATTTTCTATTAAAATTTTTTTTGTAAAATTACCTTCAGTGTCAACAAAATTTTTTTTTTTCTTACTACGTATGCGGCGACGATTTCTAATATTGTTTTCAACCGAAGATCCTTCAATTTTTTTAATTCCCGCTCGACTTGAATCTGATGTCACTTTTAATTCCTGTATTTCTATTAAATAAAAACAAATTAGTTACCGGTACCAGTGCCAGCGTTGACAAAACTTTTTTTTACTTACTATCACGGTGACAGTTTGCATAATGGCTGGTTAGGCTGGGTTTTAAATTTCCTGCGTAGTCGCAGTAGTCGCATTTAAAATGTCTATGGTTATCGTGAATTGCAGCAACGTGGTTCCTTAGGACATCTGGCCGCGTTAATATCGATGGGCACCGCTTACAAAGAAATACACCGGATACATCAGGGTGCTCTTTTTCCCAATGAGTGTAGAATTCGTCGTACGTATGCGTTGTAATCGTTTGGCCTGGGCATTCGGTACACTCATAACGTACAATTTCATCGATCTTTTCCATTGTACTGTTGCTGTATTTGTACCGGCAAAAATTTTCTTGTAGCGTTATTTATATACTTAGCGCAAACCGGTAAATAATAACTCATTCTATTTTAATTAGCCTACATTGAAAGTTTGAAACCCAAAGATCATTATTTTTATGAAAAAAATTGAGCTTGGTTTTTTTTTAAACACAAATTAATAGTTATCATTAAATCATTTTATTTAAAAATTCATAACATTTAACACTAACTATTTAAATATAGTAAGTTTAGTTTGTTTTTTAAAAATCATTTTATACAAAACGTGAATCGCTGCAATTTACACTTAACTACTATAAAATTATTTTCTTTTTTGCTAATACCGTGTACAATATAAATTTTTTTTAGCAATATGCTGTACTAGTTTTAATGAATTAAGTAACCGAACATATTTTAAAAAGTCTATCTTCAATGTATTTATTTAAAACTAAAATAAAAAATAACTATATTTTGCATCATATAAATTTGTTTTAATAAAAAAAAACTTAAGTTAACAATTTTAAATAAATTTTCGTTTTAAAAGTACTTGTAATTTAACTATTCAATTTTATGCCGACTACAGTATGTTTGATTAACGGGTTTATAACTAAAGATTACTTGTAATTCCGACAATTTTTATTTTTTCTAGTAGGGCTTCATCGTTGGTAACGCGAGGAATTTAGTAACTTCATTTAAAAAGTATTTTTATCTAAAAAAAAATTAGCATATTCAATTATTCAATTTAGAAACAAAGGTTAAACTATTATAGCAAAGACAATTCAAAATTTAAATTTCGTTGGACCATGCTGGCTAATTAAAGAAGAGTTCAATTAAAAATAATTGGGACACAGTTCAAAGAAATTTTGCTCTTGCAATAATAACGTACTTTAGATTTTTGTCTTTACCTTGAATTACTACACGTATATACACTTTTTTTTCCTGTAATACAAGCAGACAAGCACAATGCCAATTCAAAAATAGCAATAATTAAAGTTGTATTTATAATTTATTTGCAAGATAACAACAAGATAAAAACACAAATTTTTTACTCGAAGAATTGTTTTGCTAAGACTAACCATTGTGTTGTGTATTGCGAAGAATATCGATGATTTTAACAGCTTTTATAAGAAAGAAATACAGTACTAGCATTAAGGACGACGTTATAAATTAGCAAATACTGTAAGTATCACATACAGTAGCCTACGCCATCATCCATGAATGATAACGCTCTTGAGGTAATCTTACTTTTGATGTAGCCTACATTGTACTGTATTCTCACTTTCAGACTCGGACTCGCGGCTAACATTATTTTTATAGTTTTCTTGAAATAAATAATTATTTAATTTCAATAATAATACTCCGAGTAAATTGCAAATTATTTTTTTTTTGTTCTCTGAAAAACACCATTCAAAATCGTGACACGTACAGAGTGATTATAATTTATTGTTTTGCAAATTTAATAATACAGTATTCAGAGTAGCAGGCTTACTAATAGGCCTACGATAAAAGCGAAATAAAAACACTACCGCATAACGTTAATATTTTTAATACCCGGTAATAATTTTGTTATTGAAAAACTTAATTATTTGCAAACTAAAATTATTTTTTTATTCTACTATTTCGAAGCAAATTTTTTTGATAAATATAAATATTTCCTAGATTTAAATTACCGAATTCACAAATTCGTGATTTTTTCTACCGCTATATAACTCATATAAACTCCATCCGCTTTCAGATCGAATGAATTGGTACTCTGGCCGATATGGCCTTTAGAATGTGGGTCGTAAACGTTAAAGTTGACGAGCTTATGCTTCGGTATAGTGACGTCGCAGGAAAACTTATCGTTCTGCTTCTCGTTGGGATCGAAATAGAAAACTAATGTCTGCTTATTCGAGACCGTACGTTTGCCCATGCCCTGGCGAGCAGATTTGCACTCGATGATCACATCCGAACCAACTAGATTGTGCAGTTGAATTGGTATTTTATCTTTTGTTTCCTTCGTAAATTTCAATTGATCGTCTTTTTCTAAAAAAAAATAATATAAGAAATTTATTTACAAATAGTACTAAAATTTAAAAATGATTGTATTGAGCTACTCATTTTTTTTATTTTCATTAAACTCAAAAATTATTTTAATTTTATTTAAATTTTGGTTTTCAGTTTATTAGACGATGTGATGTATTCTACATTGCCATTACATCACTTTTATAAATTTTTAATCAACGAAAAAAAACTCACTCAAAAAGAATCAAATTATTAAAATTATGTTAAATATAATTATTTACTCGAGAAATCGATGACTATGACTGACGCTCCTTTGTTCTTCTCGGCCCAAGCGGTGCTTAGTAAAACAATTAGAGAGCAGAGACTTAATCCCAAAAGTGTTGCTTTGCAGAGACCACCCATTGTGTGTTGTGAAGAATATCGAAGATTTGAACAGCTTTTATAACAAATCTTTTCTTTGGCATTAATGACGAGGAGGTGAAAAAATTAGCAAATAGGTGATACCTATAGTTTATCCTTATTGACCAGCGCTTAACGTTTCTCACACATTGTTAACATTTTCGAGATATTTACATTTTTAGATCTGCATTAATTTTAGTAATTCAAGGCGAAGACTAGATTAAAATCAAAAAATCCGTTTAATTTTAATATTTGCCGTTTTTTCGGCTGCAGTCTTTTTAATGCAGTACTCACCAAAAAAAAAAAAATGCAAAAATATTATACCAACTTATAATAATTATCAAAATTTTCTTATAATATCGTTATTAATAATATTATTGCTAAATGTATCTTATACGTACTACGTAGCCTACAGTGTGAAACAAAAGAATGAAAACTAATTAAATGATTAAAATTTAAATAATTAGTAAGGCTAACAGTTTGTTAACGACTTTTTAAAGAATTTCACTACTCGAGAACTTGTTTTTCTTTATTATTACTATTTGTAATTTAGTGTTTTTTATGGCTTTGATAAAATAAAATTACTATTTGAGGAAAAACCAGCATTTAGTTAAAATAAATTGCGTTCAATATAGTTTTCTATTGTAATTAGTTTAGGACGTTTTTTTTCCCTTTAAAAATTAAATAATACATTAGCAAATAATTGTCACTAAAAGTACCATATTTACCGAGGTATAACTTAAAGATGCCCCCCGCATAATAAGAAGCATCCCTTACTTTTAAAATTTAAAAATAAAAAAAAACCAATACCTTCTATTATAAAACACCCTCGATTATAAGACGCACTCCTTTCTCAGATATCTTAAAACAGTGAAAAACGTGCGTCTTATATTCCAGTAAATGCGGTAATTCTTTTCTGGTGTCAGTTGTTGACACCTTTTCTACTGTATGCATTTTTCCTGTAATAAAGATGCTGAAACGAACAATAATTAGGCTGATGATTAAATTTTAATAAATTAACCAAATAACACAGTAACACTAACATACAATAGGGTGTTACTTCCAAAATTAATTATGCCTGACATTCTGCTGTGTGCATTCTTTTTTTGGGGGGGAGGTTGAATTGGAATAGCCATAACTTTCTGGAATGAAAATGAGAGGCAAAATTAAGGAAGAAATGCGACCTAAAATTTATTCTTGTAAATCACGAGTTGATAACATTTTTTTTTTTATATTCTCACTTTCTTATAACAGTATTCACTTTCCTATCATATTCTTACTATTTACTTTTTTTATCGATCACTTTCCTATTATTTATAATTTGTAAGACGACCAATAATTAACAAAGTTAACAGTCTTTTACAGTAGCTAAGTAGATCATTTAAGAAAAAAACATTGAATAGTTTAAATTTATTACATGCCATATAGTTTTTCAGGTTTTTTTTTTGTTAACCACTAAGAGACACTTAAAAGTTTTTCCTTATTGACTTTAGTGAAACAATGCTAACATTTTTAAAGTATTCTCTCGACCTTACTTTAAATATTTTAAGAACACAATATTAGTAATAAATAGACAAATAATTAATTAGATGATTAAATTTTAAATAAATCATTAGGTATATAGTTAACAGGTAGTTAACGATATTTTAAGGAACATAATTATTATGCTCTTAAAAGTTGTGTATAGGCTTACTAATTATAAAAAAACATTGTAACTACTAGACTACATGTATAAAAAATAAAGAAATTTAATGAAATAATTTAAAGAAGAAAATAAAATTTCAATGCAAAAAAAGTATTGAAACATTGGGATTTCAAGCTCGGGATTGTTGACATGCTAAAAAATAAAAACACTGCCACTTCCATGCTAAGCTTCATTGAACATCATAAGTGAGTTTCATTTTTGACTACTGTATCTGTAATTTTACGCTAGCATTTTGAGAGAAATTTAATGGTACCACGACTGCTATATTATATGATGATGCGCCATAAATTAAAAAAAAATTGATAAATAACATTTTATTGGAAACTTTTTTATTTTCCGACATGTCAACAATCCCTAGTTTAAAATCCTTAATTATATACGAATGCGTTTTTTTTGCATTGAAAGCTTCCATTTTTTATTTCCTTATTAAAATTTGTCAGTTTTTTTTTTTTTTTTTTAATTTCTTAACAGTGTTTTTGTTACAATTTAGAGATTTTTATTTTAAAAAAATATCATTTTTATAGAATGTTCAAATACATATATATTTTTGATGACTGTAAACAGCGCATGTAGATCGTTATTCGCAAAATTTATCATACGGTACGGTATCGTTTAATACCGTGAATAATTTACCGTTTTTTATTTCAATTTTATTGCAATAATTTTTGATTGATCATTGAGCTTATCATTATTTGCTTACAAAAGTCATAATTTGTGCGACAAATATTATTTGCAGTTCTAATATTCACCAACTTTTAACTTCTTCTCCATTAAGAAGCACTCCCGTCTCGGTAATGTCGAAATGGTAGCCAGCATCTTTTAATTCCTTTTTATTGTAAGCTTCAAAATTCGTCTGGTTTTTGCCCCAGAAAACGTCGCACGAATACTGATCGTGCATTCGTACGGTCGGGTCGAAATTATAAAGCGTATTGATAAAAAGGCAACAATTTCTGTAAAACAATTTCTGGAAAACAATTTCTGTAAAAACACACGTTTTCTATTATATGCTCGCGTTTTTTTAGCCACATTAAAATTTTATAAAATGGCTAAAAAAACGCGAGCATATATAGAAAACATGTGTTTTTACAGAAATTGTTTATCACATTTAATTAATAAGATATTGTGTTGTGAAACTGTATCACTCATTTATATATTATGTTATTATTCTAACTTTCCTATCATAATTATTCTTGTTATTCACATTTCTATGACTTTTCTATTATTTACAATTTGTGAGACGAACGAATTTTTTTTGAAATTATATTTACCTTATCATAATTATAGGAATTTAGAATTTGTGGTATTTTATTTGTAATTTTGGATAAATGTTTTTAAAAATAGAAATCAATAAATAGTTAGGCCTATAAAATGAATTTGTTTTGAAAAGAAAAGAATAGATAAACAAATAATTAGTTTTATCCTGTTGACTTTACAAACACAGTGACACACTGTCAACATTTTTTAGGCCATGTATGATTATATCACCTTTAAGCTTAAACATTATTTTTATGAACACAATCATATTAGTAATACCGAGGCGAATAACAATTAATTATAGATGTCTAAATTTCAGATAAATCAATATTATTAAGAATTTGTTAAAATTACTAAATTTTGTGGGTTTACATAAAAAACGTTTATTCTCGTAGTACTATAATCAATTAAAAAGTATTTAAAAAAAAATAATATTGCTTTTGCTTTCGCTTATAACCGGCTTAAATTAATTATTTTTAAAAAAACATATTACATATTACATATAACATTATAAAATTAATATTTCTTCGTATTAATTTTTAAAAAAATTTAAAAAAATTAAAAATTGTTATTAAAACACGTTATTGAAAATTACATTTTACGATTTTAAATGTTATAGACTTAAAGAACCGATTAAACACGCTAAATTGGCAATGTAATTAGTCCGCCATTAATTTGGAAGTGTAATTGCTGATTTGAAACTCAATTCCTTTTCTCCAATTCATTAACACATCAAATACGTAGTACAAAAACATCATAAAAACTAATGAGGCTGCTCCTTGTGTCACCCAATAGCCAACTGGACATTGAAACCACACGGCAGTTGCCAAATAAATAAATATTACCAGAAATTGCACCTAAATAAACAAACAATTAGAAGGCTGTTAACATTACTCAAACATTATTATTTTTATGATCG
>JAQGAY010001819.1:0-12651 GCA_034698085.1 Polydesmus angustus
CGACAGTAGCAAACTTATTGACTAAAGTGTAGCGTTTAAATATTGAGTTTATATCCGGTTTGTTGGGGGAGAGAATATTTTGCAATAGTAACAATGCGCCAAGCTGAAATCTTAATTTTTGATTGATTTGATGGGTAGGCAAGCTGTGAGAAATGACTGTCCTCCTTTTTTATTTTTTTACCCAAAATAAAAGTTTGTGCTGGATGCAAAGTGTACGTGCGTGTGTTTCAATCGTTCCGTTCGCCAAATTGAGTATGTACGACTAGTTTTCTACCGTATAGTGTAACCGAACTACTGCACGTATCGTATAAAAACATGACAAATGATGATCACGTGTATACGTAAACTTTTTTTTTTCTTTCTTTCTTTCTTTTTCTTGTCATTCTACTACTGTATTGAACAAGAATTTCGGTAGTTAACACGATGCCCCACAGTTTAACAGTGGAAAACAAAGCGAAAACCTGATAGCATCCACATGGAAAATGGAATTCAATTTAGATATTTTCGTTTTTAGTTATGTCAAATGCAATTTTACCAGGAGAAAAAAAAATAAGTTTTTTTAATGCTTTTCTAACAATGATGTTTTTTATTTTCTACTTTGCATTCATCTCGCTTACTCACACTAACTTCATCTTTTCTTTCACCACGTAACCAACTGCTACCGACTTTAGAATTGACTTGTATACTAAAACACTATTGGAATTTCCTTTTAAAAAAATTTATTCTGACTACTGCATAACGGTAGTGTTGACTTAAAATACATTTTTTCTTTTTGCATTCTAGCATTTTTTTCAAAAAAATTTTTTTTTAACTACTATAAATGTTAGTGTTATTTTGAGATATTCATTCTTCACATATAATTTAGTACAACTCTATTGTACGAGTAGCAAAGGGACGATGTTATACTTTAAGAATTTTACAGTACATTTGTGTCTTTATGATTAAAAATTTTGTCATAATTATGAATTTTTAATTACCCTAACACTTGTTTTTTTTTTTATTATTTCTCTTACCAACCAGTACATTTACTTAAAGTAGAAAAAATGGAATATTTGAGTGTAAACAATGCAATGTTAATTAATTATTTATGAATGGCGCCTGACACGCTTCAGTTTTCCCGGTACGGTCCTGATTCGAATTCTAACGTTCTTGTAAAATTAATGCAAAGCTGCATTAACGCAAAACATTTTTGCATTTTGCTGGCGAGGTTCTACCAGGTTAAGAAGCTTGTAACCGATGTTCCTTGAATTTCGTTCTGATCGTAAATTTGAAAGTGATTGCGAGTGTGGTGGAACTTTCCGCCGTATTTAGACTGGCGATCGGTTGTAGATGGCTCTGTCGGAGGGCAACGGTGGGTTGTTCGGGAGAGAGAGAGAGAGAGAGAGAGAGCTAGAGCGAGATAAAAAGATGTTGTTGATTTTAAATAGCAGACAACGAACGGTTGGTTGGGCTCAAGAAGCGTGGTCTGTGTCTTCTCACAGACCCGGAGCTCCTCACCGTTCGATTTCATTTGTTTTTTTCGAGATGATTGGCTCGTGTACGCTTGCGTGCGAGTTTAAATATGGATGACACGTTGTGTACGGCTGGATTGTTTATTTCGTTTTTCTTCAGAACTCAATGTTTTTTCTACTTTATTTTTTCTTTTTAATTTTTTTTTTCTTAGAGAAAAGGGGGGGAAAAAAATAATGTAGCATTTAAGGTTAAAAGCGGATTGTTGTTTAGACTACTACTATTTGCTACGCCATACTGCTGGTACTCGTTTTATATGATGACATTTTGTATATATTTACACAGGTACAATCGTACGAGATTTGACTATAAATTATCTTGACTTATTTTTTTTTCTTTTTGGAATTAAACAGAAAGAAAAAAGACAAGAACTAAGTATTTTCCAATAGTTTTTTTTTTTTTTGTAAAAAAAATAACTATAAATTTTTGCTTTAGATGTTTTTCAGTTTGCCGCAGCAATTGTGGTAATATTTTGTATCTTGTAACTTAAACCTAATTTATCTATATAAATTTGCGTGCTATTTTCAAGAATTTTGAGGCATTAAAATATAATGCTGTCGTTCTATGCTGTTAATGATATCAGTTATGTCAATTATTCATTCGAGAAAACGAAAACTGGATTTAATTTGGGGGAAATAATATTCGTTGCAACAGGTTTAATCATAGGAAAATCTATTTATTTTCCTCTTTACAATGTTAACATTATCAAACGTTTTTTAATGGATATTTTTAATCGTAAAAAAAAAATGTTTTAATATAATGCAAAAAGATTAGGTTTTAATAAATTAATGAAGTACTACGGTATTACTTATTTTCAATTTCTGTATTTGGAAACGAATTTATTTTTTGAGGTAATCAAAAAATTTAATTATTTTAAAGAGCAATGTTATTGTTTTGTTTGAAGTTTAAATTGACTACCGGTATTTCATAATTTTGGTTTTTACGAAAAGCCGGATGTTTTATAGTTCTGTATATAGAAATTCTAGTGATTTATAAGACTGCTTTATACATTGAAAAAAGATGTAAAACAAATAAATTATCTTCGCATTATAGCCGGGAACATATTTGTTTTGTTTCGTGGGAGAAGAAAAACCGTTTAGCTCATCTTTTAAGCGAATAAAAATTTTTTGCTTTTACTTTTTGAAATGAATGGAAACTGGATATTGTAAAGGGGTAAATAACATTATCACCTTTCCTTTCTACACATTTAAGTGCGTGTTAATTTGTCTAAAAATACAAACATTTTTGACAACGTATGTTCCACTTCAAAATGAGCTGTTTGACGAGGGGAAAAAACAATTAATGAATCGTCACCGAAATGCTTAAGTATCTCGCAAAGTATGTAAAGCAGCCAAGTTTAAAGGTTCCATCATTAAATTCAATTTTTCACTTTCATTCTTCATTTTCGAACGAGTCGCTCTACTCCAAATAATTTATTTGAGAGGAAACGGAAGCAAGACCTCAATTCTTGTCGAGATTTATGGCATGAATATCTGTTGATATGTCTCTTCTAGGTCTTGGCTTTCACTCCAACCAGGAACTTTTGCCAACTTTTTTTTTTTTGGTCCCTCCTTTATTCATCCATCTATCCACTTTGGGGTGAATTGAAGTTCTGCACTCCAAATACAATATTGAAACACTCTCCCATAACTTGATGAACTGAAACGCTTGAACTAAAAGGTTCTCTCAACTTTAGCTGTTATTTTCCTTTCTCGAGTGCGTTTCACTTTTTTTTATTCTTGTTTCTATTTTTTTTTTTACCCCAATGTGTTCCTGTTTATAACATAACGTATTACGACATTACGTTCTAACATAGACTTCCTAATACATCTCTTGCTTTACGTAATTGCTAAATTTTACATAATTGAAAATATTTTAAATTTAAATTCATATGGCTAATTTTAATAAAACGAAAACAAATGACAATTATCTACAAAGTAATACGTGTGTATTGTTTAATATTCAAAAATAATAATAAAAAAAATGGAAGAGTTTTAATGTTAAAAATTCGTATAATAAATGATTGTTTACCTTTTTAAAATAATTTTTTTTTTTTCTGAAAAAAAAAATGGGTATAAGGAAAGTATTTAAAGACACAAAAGTTATTACTGTATTAATATTATGTGCTCCACTGGTAATTTTTAATTAAAAAATATGTAGAACGTTAATTTGGTTTTATGTTTTGTTTTTGGTAATCCTAGGAAAGCACTGAAAAAAAAAGGTTTTCAATTGTAGGTCAGATAAACCGTATTAAAAATCTTGTAACTGTTTTTCCGAAAAGAAAGAAGCATAAAAAAAAAATGACATTTTCCTACTTTTCTAAAAATTCATTTTTGGGAACCCGAACGTTCTAGAATCAAACAGCTTATTTTTGTTTTCACCAACTGCAACTCGCATACGGCAGATTTTTTATTTTGTGTGTCAGCAATGGAAAGAAACTTAACAAAAATAATAAAAATAAATAAATATTTGCTCTGACCATCTTCCGTTAAATGCTTTCAAAATTATTATTAAGCGAAGACCGGTAATTCTTCTTTCCAGAAGTCAAATTGCGAGGTATAATACAGTAATTGTATTTACGTGATGTAAACAAAAGTTGAAAAATGACGCGTTTGCATTGAGGAAGGAAGAGCGAAAGAAACATGTTGAATGAAATTCAATCCGTTGAAAATGTTGAGCATCTTTCTTTTTTTTTTTTTTTCTTTCTTTTTCCGCTCTTATTTGTCGCGGTCTAATTTAGCAACATGCTTTTCCGATTTTTATTTTAAGCACGTCAATTAAAACTGTGGGTTGAACGGTGTTTCCCGCCACAATCGCTCATCCTACTAACAAACCTATCCCGAGGGCTTTAAATCCCCGAAGCCCGACTTTTCGAAACGCGTTTATGTAACATGACGTGTTCACTCTTTCCATCATTTTTAAGTTGAAAAACCTTCAAGCTTTTTGAAGAATTTTTTTTTTTAGTAAAAAAATATTTACGGTATTTTTTTTACAATAGAAAAAAAAAAAAAAACAGAAAAAAGAATTTTGTGCATATTTTTAAAATGAGGGCAGGTTTGAGAAATAGTTAATGTAGTTTATTTAATTTAAAGCCCTGTTTAATGCTTGTTTGTTTACTTAGAAAACAAGATGGCATGTAAATTCATTTGTGGTTTAATTTTTTTTGTGGGTTTTTTTTTTTTTTTTTTTTTTGAAAAATTGGATATGGGTTTTGATTACGTTTTCCCCATTTACTTAATCAGGTAAAGCGCGAGAAAACACTATCCTACTTTATCCATGTGGATCGTTTCTCTTCTTCCAATTGACATTTGTAAATTATTTTTCTTTCTCTTTTTTTTTTTTTTTCGTCTTTCTTTTTTTTAAATTTTGGAAAGAAGCCTAAACTTCCGGGTCGTCTTTAATTTTTTTTAAAAAAAATATTGTTTCTTTTTTTTCTTTCTCTCTCCATTTATCTACGAAATGCGCGAATTTTTTAAGCAATGTATCTCCTTGCGCGCGCTGTCTCTTGGCCTCCTTCTCGGTGGAAACGTTCAAGAAAATATCGGAATGCTAAAAGTAGAATTCACAAATTATTATTGTAATACAATTGCGACATTTTCAACTGTATATACGAAAAAAAAATACATTATATAACTTTATAAATTTGTTAATATCATTAAGTACCAACAGCGCAGAAAGAATATCAAACCAAATAATTCCAAATAATTCCCGAAATTTTTATTGAAGAAAGCGCATAACAATTTTATTTTTTTTACCGTTATGTTATTTTAATGATATTTTTAAGTTATCAAATTATAGTACTGTATACACCTACTTTGAATGCTATTTAATATCTTTCCATTTTTTTGGAGAATTTCCAACTTAATTTTTGTTTAATTTCGCGCAGAAATTTTGAAAGCCCATTTTAAATTTGAAGGCCAAAAATGGCATCAAAAATAATAATAACGGTGTTATGTAAAAATTTTCAGGTGCATCGTTAAAAGTTGGCACAGCTGTTTTTTAATATTGGCATTAGTATAAATACTAGAATGCTAATTTTGGAATTACCATGCGCGCGCGTTCGTGTGTATTCGTGCTGTAGGTTAGCGTGTTGCGAATTTTTCTATTGAAAATGGTTGGAGAACGTAAACGTTTGCAAGCCAAACATTCCATTAGTTGGGTAGAAGAAGGGTTAAAAATGTCACATTTCATTAACATAACCCATCACAAACATTGTTTTTTCCCCGGTATTAGTCGAGTTTAAGAACTGCTTAAACATAGACCTTACGTAATAATAACATTATGGATTTGATCGGAGAGCTGGTTTTTGACTATGTTTGGAACCTTAAATTCTAATTATATGCCCAGATAAAAAAAATATATGTCGAGACATTTTGTCACCTATAAATGGAGACGGTTGGAAAGTGAAATTGGTTTCGAAGGTTGAAGCGTAGATAAGTTGTTGATAATTAGAGAGAGCTTAATCCTTGAAATACCAAAAATAAAGGTCCGTGATACTTACTACTTGTTTTGTTTACAATTGTTTATGTAGACGATAAAATCTGGAATAAGACGCCATTCGCGTAAGATAGATTTTTTTTTTTTCAAAAAATATTTTTTTATGAAAAAAAAAATCATAATTTTTCTTGCAATTTTGTAAACAAAAATGATGACTTTTGCTGATGTTTTTCGATCATTTGTTTTTTTTTTTTCACACCTTACTCATCCGCTCATTTACTTTGACCTACTTTTTATTAAAGCTTAAATTAGCTTTTCCGACACATCCGTCGAGATTTTTAACTTTCTTTAAATCATCCCACACATTTAATTATTATTATTTTTCTCTGGGAAAATTGAATGATGAATTAATCTTGTTGTTTATTATTTGTTTTTTTAGCGTTGCCACCGAATGTCACGGATCTGGCAGGAAAGTTTTTTAAAGAAAAAAACCAAATTAAACTCACCTGCAAAATTGCTGGCAATCCGACGCCTAGCATCACGTGGTACCATAATGGCAATTTGGTCGAGAAGAGCAAGAGAGTCAAAATTATTCAAAAAAAGTAAGTTTTTTCCTCATTTTTTATATATTTTTTTTAAAAAAAAAATTATGATTTATTTGACAATTTAGCAAAAGTTTGTTTTGACTTTATTCACTCACATTTTGATGTTAAAGTTAGTAAAGGAAATAATAAAAGATTACATGCAATTTTTTTTTTTACTATTTTGTTTTTTTAAGTAAAAAAAATAAAATAAAGAGATCAAAATTGAGCATTTTTTTGTGTTCAAAATTTACATTTCATTTCTTGAGATTCGACTTTTAAAAATAAATAAAAGAAGAAAAAAACAGTATCTAGTTGACAGCAGCGTTTTTTAGTTTAACGTACACGTTCTAAAATACAAAAATGAATATTACAAACTTATTTAATAAAAATAAAAAAAAAATTTACTAGTTAATAATTTTTAAGTGGAAAAATCTTCGAATGTTTTAACCAGAAATGGAATTTGAGGTCAAATAGAAAAGCATGTTTCATCGATCAAATAGCGGTAATAGTTAACTCAATCGTTAAGTAATTTTTTTTTCTTATTATTTTTATTGCAGTTATAATATTATTTATTTTCCGTTTGATATAAAATAACAACGTGTACTTTTGACTTTTTAAGGACATTTGTCATAACGAGCTATCTTGTTTTGGTCATTTTTCTTCTGCTATCTGACTTTTTTTTCTTTCTTGGAGAAGTTAGTTCTTTATTTTTATTATTTGACCTCGACCTCGACCTCATCCAAGTTTATAAAGTCTTTAAAAGAGGAACACAAAAATTTTTTTTTTTTTTTTTTAATTTATTTTTTACGAGAATAACGATGACAATAATTCGCTTCTGTATTAATTATTGTTTAAAAATTATTGTTGGCGCATTTACACGTACATGTACGAGTTAACCAAACCATGAATTGTTTTTAAATTTAAAATCAAAACGAGTGACCATTTTTAATAAAATATTTTAATGTAGGGTCAAAACTTAAAATTATTTTTATAAGCAACATTTTATTCTCTTAAAAAACTGATTTAGTCAGTAAACTCACACATTACATCAAACTATTAATTGTTATCATTCAGTTTCTTTCTTTCTTTTTTTTTCCCCTCCTTTTTATTTTCTTGCGAGCGTGTTAATTGAGTGTAACGAGGAGTGTGAATGCGATGGAGAAAGGTGACGTTCGACGAGGGTGTTTGGCCGCAAATGAAAGCCATTTCGCCGCCGCTGACGCCGAATCCCTAGCGGGAGAGCCAGGAGGGGGCGTCTAGAGCGAGCCGAATAAACAAATTGTGTTTGTGCTCGGGCGCGTACTCGATGAAACGTTACGAATCTCGCAATCCCAAACTAATGCATGGAAGGATTATCCAGACTCACTACTCATTTCCTACAGCTGTGCTAAAAATATTTCAAATTATAAACTCACTCAAAAAGTTGCATCTTCCTCAATTAAAATACTATAATGTAATGTAAAAATGCACTTGAAGTAACCTTTATTAATGATTTTTTTATTATTATTGAAATGTGCCACCGAGATAGTAGATTATGATGTATTATCGCTTCCAATTAAATTTTTGCTTTATACTGTTACGTTGTGCTAGACAATTTATAAGCTCAACGTAGCATTTTGATGTCATTATTTAACTTCCACAGTTTTTGATGTCAAAATATTGTATAATTTTTTTTATGACGTTATATTGGAACGTACGAGTAGCCTACATAATACGTAAAGCAAAAATATTGGTTTCTGAACGTCTCAACTTCTCTTAAAAAAGTGAAAATAAACACTGGCATTTTAAAGTAAATTTCAGTTATAATAAATCGCTTAAACTAAGGCGTTGATTTTGATTAAGCTTAAAGAAACTAAAAAGCAAAAGTGTAATTTGATTCTATTTTTACAAAATTGGCAGAATAATGCTTTTTTTTTGTATTGTTTAATCAGCTATTTAAATGTGCATTCAAAAATAAAATTGGATTATTTTTTACTTCCATCAATTTTCATTATAACTCAAAAATTTTCTATTTTATGTTTTTAATAAATGTTTTTTTAACGAATTTATTATATTAATTATGTGCTAGTTTAAAAGTATTAGCTTTGCAATTTTTAAGTTTACTTTTAAATAGATTCGAGAGTAGTATTGATAAATGATATAGTACGATGCAGTATTAAAATAACAATATATAATTATAAACCGGCATATTTAAAATCAAGGTCTGAATGTTTCATAAATTTTATTTTTTAAATGCAGTAATAACATTGCTATAATAATTCACATTTTAAGGGTTTGCCACTTAACTTAGATGGCTTAGTTCCATTGTAAAGTTAACCTTATTTTGCATGCGATTAGTGTTTTCCGCACATCATTGTGAACGTCTTAAAACTTAAAATATTAACGGAAAGTATTTCAGTAATAAATTTTGACATCTTACAAAGTGAAAACAAAAAAAAACAAAAAAAAATAGTTAAAAAAAATTAGTGAGTGTATCAATGAGACTAAACTTATTGCAAATCTAGCTCAACGGGGAAGTTAAAAAAGGTACTAACCTCAATTATCAACTTCTGCCAGTGAGTATATGTCCTACCAAACTCATAATCTAAAAGAATAACTCATGTAAATATAGATTTGCAATCTATTTTTGAAAGCGCTTAACCTGAAAAGTGCGCTAATTGGAAAGAAACGTCGAGTTTTAGTTACGGTTAGCAAAATGTAAAGCGTTCAACAGAAGAAAAAAAGTTTTAAGTTACAGTATTAAATTGTTTAATGCAATTGAATAACATTGTCGTACATGTAAATATCGAACTAAATTGTTTTATCATATGTAGATTTAAGTGTTTAAAATAATGGTCTTATCATGTTGATGGAAACTTAATGAAATAAAATAAATGATCGCACATGCGGTTTATTATTAATAATTATTATTAATTATTTTAATAAATTTGTTTTGATTATTTTCAGAAACCTGTCAAAGTTAGTGATAAATAGCGCCAAAGTTAAAGACAGCGGGGATTATGAGTGTCGGGCAGTTAGTGAATTTAGTCCTGCAGCTTCGCGAAAAACCAAAGTGGTTGTACCCAAAAGAACGAATCCAGTTCCAAATGTGTCCACGACGACATCAGGTACGTTCCTAGTCATTAAAATTTTGTGCTTCTATTTTTTCATTATTATGCGGGCAAAAATGATACGGTAGGTAATTAAAATTTTAATTAAAAATATTTTTTAAAATATCACAATCAGAGTAGACAAAAATATTACCGGTACTGGTAATAAATTTAATTTTTTTATGTAAACATAGCTTAGGATGGTTTTGTAGGTTTCTTTTTTCTGTAAACTAAAATACCTTATTTATACCTTACTGTAGTTTATTTTCTTAAAAGCATTTGGAATTTGCATTTGGATGTAAAAAAATGTTTTATGTTATTTTTTTGCAAGTAAAGTTAATAGAATATTTTTTTCTAATTTGCCATTCTTAGTTTTTTTAATTTTTATAAGGTAATTAACATACGTATTATTGACATTTTCTATACAGTTAAAAAATAGTCTTTACATGTTTGCATCATTTTCGTTAATACATATATAATAAAATTTGATCAAGCTAAAAAAAATAGATTACCACCGGGGGAAAACTGCTTTTTTTACATTTTTAAAGCAATTTTCAAATGGCTTTGTCAACTGTGATTAAGGCGTCATTATAATTCTTTATAATAATTTTTGGTTTCTATATTTAATTTTTTGTTTGCTCAATTGCTAATATTTTCAAAGTGCATTGACGAGAATTTGGGAATTTGTTTACAAAGCATTATTAACAGAAACATAAACAACTGACGCCAACGTTTGCGAATAAATGTTGAAAACCAGGGAAAGCACACGAATCTACACGGTAAACTAGAAAAAAAACCTAATTTCTGCGTTAACAAGAGAAAAAAAAAATCAAATATTGTTAGTGAGACTTTAGGTTGATTATTTCAAAATACATTAGTTTCTATTTTTTAATTACTATTTATGAGTTGTAACAGGTATGCGGACTGGGATAAACTTACAGCTGCCAACAAGGGGAGGGCGGCCAGCAAACTCTGGTTCGGGGTACTTCGTTTAAACAATATTGAATGTTTCACAGCAAAGCAAGCGTGCTACTAAATGCAGCGTATTCTAGGGGTTGCTTTCTAATACTGTGTATTCTTTTTACTGTATAATACTGCTTTTTAATCGAAAAAGCTACTAGTTAATGTACGATCCATTAAACAATGTTACCTCGGTTCATTTACCATATAATCTCCCAGTAATAAATTACAAAATCTTTTAATTTAATTATGTTTTTTTTTTGTTGCATTTTTTAGTGATAACGTCGTGGGGGTTTAAAACCACAGAGTGTCCCGTTGATAAGTTTTGTTTAAACGGCGGGAAGTGTACGTTTTTCAGCAACATTGGAGAGCAACAATGTGTGTAAGTACCCTACTTTTATCATTTATTCTTTTTTTTTTAAATAGAATAATCCTTGCTGCATGTCTGATGGTCTTGAGTTATTAAAAAGTCGAAGTAATATTAAGCATTTTGAAAATTGTTTTTGTTTGCAATTTGGTTGACGTCTTTGTGATTGTCCATTTCATCAATTGCATGTGTACTTTTGTTATTTTATTAACTACGAGTTTGCAGCGACGAACCCCGAGTTAATTTGCTTATTGAATGCGATACAATTTTCATGTTTTAATATTATTGTTAGCATCCCCTTATTAAACGCGACTTTTCTGTTTGATTCGGCGTGTTGCTAAGCGCTGTTTGAAATCCGTAGTTAGTAGATTGAAGCAGAAGAGGGAGGGGGACAGAAAAGTGTCGTTAGCTAGATTTGTGACTGGCGAGACACGAATGAATTTAATTTGGTAAACTTGAAAAAGCTAGTGAACGTCGTTGACATTTTTATCTTCGAATCAGCTAATGGATTGGAGTTGTGCTGGTTTTATGTGTCATCATTCCGCGTCTGCAAATGCTGTCGATAAGTGTTAAGCACGTGATATATTATATACGAATATGAAAAAAAAAAAAAAACCCCACCACTTTGTAGCACGTGACTTTGCATGTTTGAGCTGGGCATTTTTCCATTAACGAAATTTTGTACTAATAGTTCTCATTAAATTTTCTGCGGAGTTTCAGCGAAATTATTTTTGATCGTCGGATCACGTTGCATGATTTCTAAATAACGAACGAAGCATTTTATTAATGTGTTTTTTATTTTCGATTATTTAAATAATAATTACGTTGAAGTAAAATGAAGTTATGTTAAACGATTCATAATACGTTTGGTTAGAAAAATGTCATTGAACTCATCCTTGAAAAAAAGAAAAGCGCACTTGTATTTCTTGTATAAATAGTGCTCGGAGATTGAGACAGCTAGACTTTATACAAAGAAAAAAAAAACCCCCCAACTTTTTCTCATATCTATTTTTTCTTCGTTCTTGGTAACACTTTGTCGATGTATTGCGTATTCGACATCTCCGTCTGACAAGGCGTATGAAGAGCATAAAATATTGATGTTTTTTTTTTTTTGCTGCTTGCTTTTTTATTCCACCATGTACATGGATAAAATGAGGCAAGGCGACCGACACCACGCAGACAAAATGCACATCTATATATTATATATACAATGCTAACGGTATATAACTTGCACTTTTCCTTCTCAGTATCGTCTTATTTTTACGCGATTGATAGCCGGAGAGGGCATTGACAGTAGATCTCTCTCTCTTTCTCACTTGGTATTTTATTATTTCAATTCTGTCTTATACTATTATACAGTACCGTATATAACTGCTGAGATATAACTGTTTTATCTATCGACTTTAGCCTTATAACGTAACCCAAGTATGGCTACAAATTTCACTTACAAATAGTTTTTCAACTGTTAAAATCTTTATTTTGGTCCATTAACTAAGTTATAATTTCACATAAACAATATACAGTGTGTTTTTAAATTTACGGAGTTTTTGAAAAACGAATAAAGAAGTCAACTTTTAATGAAAATGAATTATTTTTTTAAAATTTACATACATTTAATGATAAAAAACAATTTTTAGAATATGACCTCTCCAACTGAGTCGGCACGTGTTAACGCGTGTAACGAAATTTCTAATAACTCTCTCGC
>JAQGAY010001820.1:0-12644 GCA_034698085.1 Polydesmus angustus
TAGGTAGCGCACGAAGAGCGGCTGCGAAGCGTAACACGCTTGTGCATTTTCTGCCATTTTTAAATAGCCGACCGAGTTTTGATGTTGACGATTTTGGAAAACCAACATCATTTGTATTGTTATTCTTAATTATTGTTATTGGACGAGTGTTGAGTTTTAAATATTGTCTCAAACACAATATTTAATTTGCGAAATATATTGCTACTTTGCTTCATCGCGGGTATTTTAATTTCAATCTATTATTGATTTGGGGGAGAGGGCAAATCGATTGAAATAATTGTTACATCGGGAGTGTTTGGATTTATTAAAAGCATTCTTCGTTCCGAGATCAAACTGGGCCCTCGACGGTCGTCACATACCGGCGGGCAATTGCCTGACACAACGGAGCTGGAGATGAGATGTAAGTGGGATTTCTTTTCTTTTTGCTCCCATTCATTGTGCACCTACGGTATTTCTATATTATGCGACTGCCCTAGGTACTGTGATGCTATCGATTGACCGAATTTAAGTTCGAAATCGATGAACCACATTTCCACTGAGACTGTTTCAAAGGCTCGTGCATTACCATCTATCGTGTTTATTATCGATCGTCAGCTGTTTTATTTTCATAATACTGAATTCTAATTACAGTATATTGTTTTTTTTTATTTCTTTTTTGTTAACTACTTTCAACGTAAAAGATTTTGACGAAATATATTATAATTATTTTGATTTTCTTGCGTTCTTTGTAGTTTAACCTTAAGGTACAGTTGACTTTGCCCTTTGACATATCTTGCTAACATGTTTTGATTGAGGAATCGATGAACCCAACAGTATAAATTTGTTTAAATTAGTAAATTATAACAAACTTTGGAGTTCCGAACGTTTGCCGGTGGAAGTTAAATTTAGGTTGTTTTTTTTAAGTTGGTTAAAAAGTTTCCAAAATTTTTTTTATTTTAACTGTTTAAAATAGAGATGTTAATACATCTATTTTTAAAAATTGGTAAATTAAATATTGTTTTAAAATCTGGCTTGAAGCATATTTTTCCTCTCTCTCGAGTGTATTGTCAGGTTCCATCCCGTTGCACGAGACAGGATGTTATTTGTGGTACATGGAGTGGTGGGATTTTTCCTTCGGTGGCTCATTTTCCCTAGCAGATGATTTTGGAAAGCAAACAGACGCCCGCTTGTGCACGGCAGTCTCACTTTTTTTCCCCTTATTTTTTTACCCCCACTCTCCTAACCCCTACCGTTGTTATTCTTGTTGTTGTAGCGTGGAGGGGGTCATTTGCTCGTGCGCTCTCACGCGAATCCAGAAGAATAGCAATGGTAATCGAGAGGAAAGGGTTGACACATCTCCATCGAAAGTGCGAATTGCATGTTATCTATTTATAGTTTGAAGAAGATGAACCACGCAGTTTTTTTTTTTTATTATTTTTGATAGAGAGCTCGCCAAAGTTTAGCGTTAGGTTATTCATCGTGTAATTAAGGAAGTTTTTAATTGGAAGTTGTGCGGTGAGACTCTTTCCGTTTCAAAACTCTCGTTGTCACTCATGTGTGCACCTACACTACCCGTTCGGATACTTCTCTCGCATTCTTCCATGCATCTGTTGGTGAAGAGCGGATGTAGGTCGGCAATTATTTAGCGTAATTTAAGGATATTCAGAATATATTTTTTTGTTGGTAAAAAAAAGAGAATATTTTTTTTTGGCGATTTTTTATTCTAATACATTTTTTATTGACTTATTAATTTGGGAATAATAGAAAATGTTTTTGGTCTGTTACTTTCATATGATAAAAAAAACCTATTGTACGAGCACAAAAAAAAAAAAAAGATGTGCATTAATGGGTGTTGTTTTTTTCCCTTCTTATTTCTACATCATACATTGTGTTAACACGCTGTGTTTCCTAAAAGGGTGATTCACGTGGATTGGGAGAATGTCATTCAGATGCGATGTACAACGCGGAGTTCGTATTAGTTTAGTCAGCCGAATGTTTCTTCTTTAGATTTAATACGATAATAATTATTTATCAACACGTAGTCATTCATCTGTCAAAGTATTGATTTTTGAAACAGGAATTGGGTAGTTAATAGCTGAACCTTGAAATGTATCGAATGACGCAGGTAAATGCATGACAACGCTGTCATTTTATTGACATAAAAAATTATGTTACTATAGGCGATCATACTTTGCTATTTACGAGATGTTGACGTGATCTCGTACTGTAATGCCTCCAGTATACTTTATTAATATAGTACTGTGGTTACTTATTACTTGCATTTTGATTTGTTGTCAATGGCTTTGATAAATTTGTACAGTGAGCTACTATTTAAAGATGATTTATACCTAGGTTATCAATAATTTCAAAATCGTCTTTTCGGATATAATTATTTTTATGGCAATTGAATGCTTTAGTTTTTATATCGGGTTTAAAATTTAAAATGATATATCTTAATTGTAGATTTTCAAACATTAATTTTAGATTTTTAATTGTGCCGGTACTTATTTTAATTAAAAAAAAAAATGATTCCGGCTTTTTATTTTCTACGGACGGTAAATAATAATAATTATTATTTTCGTATAATGAAAAATCTTTGGTATAGGCTAAAAATGCGAGATTTTTAAGATCGAGTGTACTGTAGTTTTAAAATCGATTTAACTTTATATATTTTGAAAATTTTGTTTTTATAAAATATTTAATAAAAAAAACATATGTTTTGTTAACAATATTAAATACAAAATAATAGTATTTTAAAGAAATTTGTTGTTAACGAACTTCTTATGGACGTTAATTATGGATTTCTAATAAATGTTTGGCTTTAAAAGAAATTAACACCGGTGTATTAATATTTTCCTTAAAAACACATTGGCACACCTCCTGGAAAACGTTTTGTAGGACTCTTGAGAAAATGACTATAACTGTACGTAACCAAGAGGTTGATATTTATGAGCATACGTTGTTATCTTCACGTAAACTCCAGGGTTTTATTCAGTACCGGTAATTGAGAAAATGATTTGGAAACTTCAGCTGTAAAATGAAGATAATAACTTTTGCGTTATTTGTTTTCCTAAATTCGTTTTGTAGAGAAGTTAAAGTAGAAAAATTAAAAGATTAGTTATCAGTAAGATGCTGAACTTTTACTGATTTGTTCACTTTATCGGTTTTAAAAATGCCCTCGAGATGTTTACAAATGTTTCGCTATACCGTACAATATAAAAAGTGCAGCGAATAAATAAACATTCTTGAGCTAGAACAGATAGTCATTGAGAAAACAACAACAACGTCGTTACGAAATGATAGAAGGAATAATTATTATGATTGTTATTGTTTCAAAATAAATACGAGATTAAAGATTACATAGTTTTGATCAAAGGGAATAATAATCGAAACCAAAACAATGGAAACTTTAAATTATTATTTCTTACGGATGTGGTTTTCAATTTTTTTTTTTTACTCAGTTTAATTCTATAAATGTATCAAAACTTAATGATGCAAAGAGAAAATCGATTATTTATTTATGGGATGTTTGAACCCTCACAGGTTGTCAGTCTTGAAATGAGTAAAAGCCATGTGTATACCAGGTTCTCAGCATCTTTTTAGCTCTTGTGATATTTCCAGCGCAGGTGCTGGTTGCAGATCGTTTGTTTTCGTGCGCGACCACTTGTTACCTGCATTGTACTTGCTCCGCTGTTAGCTCCAATTTTTTTTTTTTTTTAAGATACAAATTTTCAATACTATAATTTTTTTGTAGCGTATATTCGAAGTTGAAACGGAAATGATAGAAAAGATGAATTGCGCGGTGGGGAGAGGGTGAGCGAGGGAGAAGAGAGGAAAGGAAGAGGGAGGTAAGCGAGAGAAGGTGAAAAGAGAGGCGTGTGATCCACTTTTGTTAATTTCGGTGAGATCTTAAATCATCACTCATTCCCATAATATGACGTAGGAATTGAAACCGAAGGCCGAATTCGTTTACATTGCAGTGCATTTTGTTCGGTCCAAAAGAAAAGTAAAGAGTCAATGGAGACTTTTGAGTAAGAGAAGAAGGAATAACCGACCCACCTGCTTTTTCTTCTTATGCTTTGTGATTTCTTATGACAACTTTTCACCTGGCGAATGTAGGAGGGGGGGGGCGATGGCGTGACGTAGTTAACAATAAACATACAGTAGTTCCAAATAAATTCATAATAATAATAATTGCAACTTTGGCCTCCCAATTGATGGGTATACATTACAATTAGCATATTAACATGCAGGATGCACTTCTAATTCTATTGTTTATTTTATTTATTTATGTCGTATACTGTAGTATTATATTTTGTTGGATTTTTATTTTTTTTTTCTAGATTTAACAGCGGAAGAACAACAATTGTTGGCCGATATACGACGGCGGAAAGCGGAGCTGCTTCAGGAAATTAAGGTAAAAATAATCTTTGTTTTGCTAAATAATTGTTGGAAATGAACTTCACAGGATCTGGTTAACTGGTTTTATTTTTAGTATTATTATTTGTACTGTTGTTGCGTTTGTAAGAGATTCAGCATTTCAGCGTGATTCATTCATTCGTTTTTAACACATACTTTCAATTGCTACTGCAAATAATTGGATTTTACTGTCCCGTAAACAATACTGTCGTAAGTGACCCCCTCCCCAAGCTTGCGCGAACTCGTGTGCCATGAATTTCCGCGTACTTTCGAATGTCACATAGACAGAGCGAGTGGGCGTAGCAAACCATCTGCTGACTTCAGGGTCGAGTAGACAAGGGAAATGAGGGGATAATGTTACATGGTCAGTCAGCCCCGCTTTTTTTGAAGTTTTATTTTGACCGCAGACTGTATTATTCAGCTAAGTAAATTTACTTCTTTTCGATTGGCACTCTAATAAATAATTATGAGCATTATTATGTAATATCAATTTTAAATTACTGGAACTGCAATAGAGGTTAGGTACCGGTACTATAATGTTTCAAATTACAAATACGTGCAGTTTGATTTTTTTTATGTAATAAAGATTGAATACAAATGAAAAAATGTCATTTATGAAAAAAAGAAAGGTATTTTACAGTTTTTATTTCAATTTTAGTAAAATAAAAGTTACCGTAATAAACCTTATTTTTAGATTAATTAGCTTGGCACGTAAAAATTATAGTAAAGGCTAATTACCGGTAGTAGTTAAAACCGGATTTTTTTTACTCACGCATAGTAAAATATAAAGAAAGAATAAAAAATGACGAAAACGTGAATTTTCATTTAGTTTGGCTTTGATTTCTATGAATGGTATTTTATTTTGATAGACATGATTGTAATAATTGAAATCGTAAACAGGAAATGCTATTTGATGATGAGTAGATCCAATATAAGTATAATTCTAGGATGATGGCTTGAATTTGTTATTTTTAGTTGACACTTTCAAGTAGGTCTACGTTTATTACGCGACCTAAATTGTCGTTAATCGTTTCAGAGAAATGCAATTTAAGTAAACAAACAAGTCGGAGTACTTGTGTATTAACTATTGTACTTTACGATTTCGGGTTGTTTAAGTTGGTTCTTCACAAAACAGATTTTATTAAATAATTATTATTTATATCGTATACAGCCATACTTTTTTAACTTGTCTTTCTCTGATAAAACTTGATTAGCTCACTTTAAAATTAATTTCATGAAAGCTGACTTGCGCTGTACAGAAGCATCCTAAGATTTTATTCTCAAGGCGTATGTGATCAGCGATTATTCTTGTTTAGCCCATTTTACTTCTCCCGAACGATGCAAGACTTAACATAATTATACAGGTCAACGCAACTAAAAACATTTTTTAGAATCAGTAAAGGTGTGTTTTATTTGCTAAGTATTTAAATAGATTACCGGTGCTGTATTATTTTTGCTTTAAGTTATAAATTCAAAATTAAATTTGAAAATTCATGTACGTATGCATTACCATATTATCATTACTGGAATTTTATCAGTTTTAGTCTGATCTGCTTCAATGAATATTTTAAATTTGGGGGAATAAAGACAATAGAGTTTACAGATTTTTTTTATTTTTAGCTAAGTTTTAATCTTTTTCGTAATAATCATCATGCGAATGTTTTTTAAAGTCTGTGACAGTCTGACAGATAACTAAGTTGACTAAATCCTGAAATTTATAAAGTTGATGTGATGTAATTTAAATGAGGATATGGGGTTTACATTTCCTATTCACATTAAAACTTATCTTCCGTTCGAAATTCTGTTTGTCACCCGACCCTTTTTTTTTTTTATGAAAAAAAACTTGTGTGGTTTTGTTGGCAGGGGATTGAGTGATAAGAAGGGAGTTTGGGTGGCTTTTTCCAGATGTTTGTAGTTATACAGTACATGTACACGAATCAATTAGGTTGAGAGCTCCCGGATAAGCAAATACTGTAGTGCAACAAAGTTGTTTTTTTACATTTTATTTTTTCATTTTTGGTAAACAAGATGAAAATGACATAACGCACCTTAAAATCAGTTTCCTTTTTGTTAATTATGACATAATTATAGCAGTTTTTGTCACTTATAAAATTAATAACGAATTATTAGCGATCAGCAAAAGCTGTTTTTATTCGGTTGAAATAATGTAACCTGAGGTTTTCTACAATCTAAACGCTTGGTGTACATGTAATTCAGAAGTGAGTAAACGAGATACCGGTACTGTAAGTCGGCTTAAGTGAGTTGTAACCAATGAGAAGGAAACGTTATTTTATGCTTGTAACTTATTTGGCGGTTTTTTGTTTTGTTTAGCAATTGAAAGATGAAATTGCTGAAGTAACTGCTGAAATGGAAGCTATGGAAATGGAAGAAAATAGGTACATTGTGCATAAGTTTTTTTGTGAAAAATATTGGGATATGTATTTTGTTTTTAATTTATAGTAAAAACAGCCAAAAATCAAAACAAATGTCAATTGGACGTAAAAAATTCAACATGGATCCAAAGAAAGTAAGTTCGATTCTTCATAAGACTTTCAAAAAAATTCCGGATTACATATGTCAACATTTTTTAAAAAACTTGATTTAAAAATTAAGTTATAAATTTAAAATGATATGGAAACGGATATTTTGAAAGCCATTGCTATTCTTTAAAACATCCTTCTAAAATTTTTAAAATATTTATACAAAATGACTAATTTCAAATGTTTTATTTTAGGGAATTGAATACTTAATTGAGCACAGTTTACTGAAATATACTCCTGAAGAAGTAGCTCAATTTCTATATAAAGGAGAAGGCCTTAATAAAACTGCGATTGGTGATTATCTGGGAGAACGGTATTAAAATGTCTTGTGATTTTATTTTAGGTTTACGTTATGTGTTGGTTATTTTTATTTTAGAAATGATTTTAATCAAAAAGTTTTAACAGCTTTTGTTGATTTGCATGATTTTACCGATCTCATTCTTGTTCAAGCATTGAGGTAGAGTTTATTTTAATAAACATTATGATTATCATGCATTAATGTATTTTATTGATTTTTAATTTTTTAGGCAATTTTTATGGAGCTTTCGTTTGCCAGGAGAATCACAAAAAATTGATCGGATGATGGAGTGTTTTGCTCAGCGCTATTGTCAGTTAAATCCAGGAGTTTTCACTTCCACAGGTTAAACTTATCCCAAAAAAAAAATTAATTTTATGACCGACAGTTCTAATGAGAATTATTTTATTTTAACAGATACATGTTATGTTCTTTCGTTTGCCATTATTATGCTCAATACAAGTCTTCATAATCCCAGCGTAAAAGAAAAGCCGGGCGTAGAACAATTTATAGCGATGAATAGAGGAATAAATAACGGAGGAGATTTACCTGCTAGTCTTTTAGAGGTAACTGCATCTAGATTTGTTTTCTCAAATCATTCAATTACTAATTCAAAAATATTTCTAGAGTTTATACGAAAGTATCAAACGGGAACCTTTCAAAATTCCAGAAGATGACGGCAATGATTTAATGCATACATTTTTTAATCCTGACCGGGAAGGTTGGCTGTCTAAACAAGGTATAATTGTATTTTTAGTACTTTTCTGAAAAAGTTTAATCGAACAAATTATTTGCGTAGGTGGACGATACAAAAGTTGGAAGCGAAGATGGTTTATTCTTAATGACAATTGTTTATATTATTTTGAGTATACTACGGTATGTAAAATAAGTCTCGAAAATCGGCAGCACATTTTAATAATTATTTAATCACTAATAGGATAAGGAACCAAGAGGTATTATCCCGCTTGAAAATATTCAAGTTCGAGAACTCAGTGAAAGAAATCGGCCTAACTGCTTTGAAATCTATGCAACTGGTTGCGATGTTATTAAAGCTTGCAAAACGGACTCTGAAGGGAAAGTAGTCGAAGGTAATCTTAAGCAAAATAATTCAAAATAGGGTGTTTGTTTTATTGTTGGATTTAATTAAAAGGTAAACACACTGTATATCGAATGTCTGCGGCAAGTCCTGAGGAAAAAGACGAATGGATTCGATGTATAAGGTTGTACAATCGAAGTGTTTTAAAGTTTCAAAATGTGTGTGCTGATATAAAAACCCATTGACTTTTAGGCAAAGTATAAGTCATAGTCCATTTTATGATATGTTAGCCAGCCGTAAAAAGAATGCTCAGAAGAAAAGTCATAATCACGTTCGGCATTAAGAAATAGATTTTAACAAATTGAGAAAATTAGCAGCGAAATTCGTATGTTTGATCTGTGATTACCTCACGTGCACAGTCAGATTGTGTTAAATATCTTGCCAAGAAATTACGACTCCTCTACATTTTTCCATCTTTCGCGGATGTTCTTATCAGCATTTCATATTTGATTCTGGGAATTCGGTATAATTTTCATCATGTTACCTACGGTAGCGAAGTTGAAGTGTGCATGAAGTTCATGACTACGCCGTCTCCAGTGCTATTAAAAACTTTCTTAAAAAACGTCAATAATAGCAGGGACATTATTCGGTCATTGCTAAGTATAAAGTACAGTACTTCAAAATTTAAAATATAGTGATGATTGGTTTTCATGTAAATGTCAATCGAACACTGCCACTATTTCCCGTTTACTTCATTGTTTAAACTGATCATCTAGTCCATCAATTGTCATTTTGGTAAATAATTATGTATTTTACATAAATTTATAGACCCAACTTTTTATAGGAAAAAGTTTTATCTATTGTATATTTGAAGAATAGCGCCATTGAAAAAATTTGTAAATTAAGATCTATAATAATTTTATATTCGCATTTGCATAACTATTGGTAGAGTTTCATTTTTGTAAAATATTGTGAATAACTTCGTATGTCTATATTAAATGTGTAATTGTGACCAATTAATTATTTACTAAACGTTATTTGACTATACACTTGATACACTACACACAGTATGATTACAGTATTGCGATAAATTAAATTTATAAAATGTGCAGTCATCAAATTATATTTTTAAGTGGTGTGTTCTAAACGTTAAAATACTATATAATTACTATATTAATTTTTTATAACGTTCATAGCGTTATGCGCTCACAAAATCTTTGCTCCATATTAGACGTCTTCTCAGCCGCATCTGCTAATCTTTTAAAATCATCTAGAGAACCTTCTTTCTCTTGGCCATTAATAAAGTCACGCAAGTGTTCGGCAACTTTTTTGGCATCTGCCGCTCTCTTGATTGTCCGAGCAAGAAATCTCTGCTTCATAACAGAAGTCAGCTGAGCAGCATTAGCTAAACATTGCATCCCACATAAAGAATCTTCTGGTATTTTGCCATTAAAAGAGAACCCTCCCAATGAATTCTCCTATCTTTTTCCTGTGTTGTTAGAAGCTACACGTTTCTTTTTCGCAGGTTGTTTTGTATAATTATAAAAGGGCCAGCTTAGCATGTTTCGGCGGCAGAATAGCATCCTTTTTGTATCAATTTTAGAAAGTTTCATGCGCGTTGCGCTTCTTAATAACGGACCTTCCTTTTCATATTTTTCGGTGTCGTAGACATTTTTACGCAATCTTTTTGCAGTATTTTGAGTAGTATCAGCCATTAATTATATGGTGAAGTAATGTGAAACGCGCAACATTATTTTGCAGATGTAAATCATCTAAATTACGTCATTTTGGCCCTCCTGGGGGGGGGGGGGGGGGTTAGCGTCGTCTGCTCACTTTCAGTAGTCTTTCAAGAAACAAAATAGTGGTTGATTAAACAAATAAATTAATATTTAATTATGGATGACATTCCTCAAGGAGCTCCAGAAAGTATAACTAATATGGGAACAAAATAGATTTGCTTATTAATTGATGGTAATTTTAATTTAATGACAAATAGGTTGTCCTGGACCAAACAGCACTTCAGCAGGGAAAGGATCTTCTTGTCAAGGTTGCCCAAATCAAAATGCTTGTTCATCTGGTGAAGCTAGTACTCCTGATCCAGGTACTAGGCCTAAGTTAATTTAGACGACACGATGTTATACCAGGCTTTCAATATTATTATAGATCTTTTTGTAATTCGTGATCGTTTACATGGCGTTAAGCACAAAATTATGGTGCTATCGGGCAAAGGCGGAGTTGGTAAAAGTACAACTACAGCATCTCTTGCACGCTCACTAGCCGAAGACATAGAAAAATCAGTTATATAATTTCTGCTACTAAAAATGATTTATTAAATCAAAGAATTTAATATTAACAAAAGTTTTTTTTAAAAGGTGGCGGTTTTAGATGTTGATATTTGTGGGCCTTCAATCCCAACATTAATGGGTTTAGAAGGAGAACAAGTAATATGATAGAATTGGAAAATATATTTTAGATTATTATATGTAATGGAATTTTGTATCCAATAGGTGCATCAAAGTGGTTCGGGATGGTCTCCAGTGGTATAATTCAAATTTGCAAATGGTATATAAATCTTTTATGCATTGAATCACTGATGTTTGGTTTATTGAATCGTTTAGTATGTGGAAGACAATTTAGCAATTATGTCTGTTGGATTTTTACTATCTAGTCCTGATGATGCAGTTATTTGGAGAGGACCGAAAAAGAATGGTATTTCAAGACTATAATTATTATAATATTGTTGGTTTTTGAAATATTAGATTATTTATATGAAAAATATTTGCAGGATTAATTAAACAATTTTTACGAGATGTTGACTGGGGTAATTTAGATTTCTTAGTAATTGATACTCCACCTGGAACATCAGACGAGCATTTATCCTTAGTTCAATATCTCAATTTGTGTGGAATTGACGGCGCAGTTATAGTTACTACACCACAGGTAGAACATAATTTTGCCATTTTAAAATTTGAATATATTGTAATTAACAGTTATTCAATATAGGAAGCGGCTCTTTTAGATGTCAGAAAAGAAATTAATTTTTGTCGAAAAGTTAATTTACCAATTATTGGAATTATTGAAAACATGAGCGGGTTTGTGTGCCCAAAATGCAAGGTATATTATTAGTAAAATTATAAATTGCCAAAGTGCAATTTATACAATATTTAATAATTATTGTAAAAATTGCATAGACTGAAAGCTTGATCTTTCCACCAGTAACAGGAGGGGGGCGCAAAATGGCAGAAGACATGGGAGTAGAATTTTTAGGACATCTTCCATTAGATCCAAGAATTGGTTAGATATTATATTTTGGAAATTAAAAAAAAAATTGAATTATTACTTATTTAGGAAAATGCTGTGATGAAGGAAAAAATTTTATAACTGAATTTCCAGATTCACCAGCAACAATTTCATGTAAACAAATTGTTGAAAGTAAGTTTCATTAATTTAAAGTGGTCAAATTAATATAATTATAGTAACCCAAAAAATAAAACGAGATTATTTTTTTTACAGAAATAATTAATTTCTGCGTATAAAAATGTACAAAACTAGAGATGAAAGAAAAACAATCAAAATTAACAATTTACAATTCTTTTATATAAAAAGTAAGTAAACATAATTAAAATATTATACAGTGTACTATAATTTTTCAATCCTGAATTTTTAAAGCGGTTATTACAAATGCCTTTATGGATGGATCTATAATCTGCTCTAAATGCTCTGATATGTCTTCCTTTAAACTTTCTTTGTCCTTTATTGTTAGCGAACTAATTTCGTTTGCAAAATCTATCCACACACAATTAACACATCCCGAACCACAGCAATTATCTGGTATAGTCGGTAATGTACATGTTTTGCCGGTTTCTTCATTCATGTTGACCTCGACCTGCTCTTTGATTTTCGATTCTTCATTCGTAAATATTTGTTTATTTATTTTATTTGTATCGTCCATACATTTTGGTTTTTCCTCGACATTTGCATTATCCGAAAGTCGTCTTAAAGTTATGTTCCGACTCTATCAAAATTTAAATTTAGTGAATGCGCCTGCGGTTTTTGTATAGCATGGGGTAATAAGCATTTACCTTCATGACGGCTACTTGGGTTTTACACATATTAAAAGAACTTGCAGAAATAATTTTAAAGATGCTTCTCATTTGTAAACATTGGGAAACGTATACCATTGCGGTTTTTATTAAATAGTTTGCAAGTTAAATACTAATACCGGTATTATTATCGCATTAAGTAGCTGTGCATCGGTATCATGCATTTCATTGGGCAATGCCTTTAGTGACCTTGACATTATTTCGTCTGTTATTATTTTTCCACAATGTCATGACGTAGAAAGGGCCACTCAAAAAGTAACAATATTTTGCCT
>JAQGAY010001821.1:0-12642 GCA_034698085.1 Polydesmus angustus
TGAAGATTGGCATATCAAGACGCTATTACTATTTGTGGAACCTTCGCTGACCCTTCTGTTAGTCACGATCGGTAAGCTCATTCCGTTGCTTAACACACAAGTTTTTAGCAAAATAAAAAACTTTGAAAAGCAAGAATTGTGCGAAAATTAGGAGGAAATCCGTCAGGGATGACCAAGAATTGAGCATCACTGAGGAAAACATGTTGAGGGTGATAGACACTTCGTATGGTCCAAACTTAATCAGACGCGTTTTTGTAAAAGCTTATTCCCAGATGTTTAAATCACTCAAAAAACATTTTGAGAATGATGCAGAAGTAGAATGGGCTTGCGCAAAATTATATGATGAATTTCTATTGAACTTAGGTTACCAAACTTTTAAATCATTGGCAAAAATACATTTTTGCTGGGGAAAATAATGAAAAAAAAGCTGACACTTGTCTATGTATGAGGTTCCAATAAATTATTAGAAAATAAATCGCGGGTCATGTTTGATTCGCTTAATATTTCCATTCATTCAATCATCCGTATGTTTTTAGTTATTATCATTATTTACAAATAGCAATATTTTTCTCTCTAAAGTCAATTTATTATTGCTCTTAAAATATTCGTAGCAAAAAACGGATTTAATATGAAAATGGCTTTCGTTATTGAATTTGGTTAACATTATTTTCTGAGATTTTGTTTCCAAATAAAAGATTGAATAAATAAAGTATTAATGCATCCTTTCGAGGGTTATCATGATGATAATAATAATAAAGAAATGTATGGAAAATATTTGATTTGACATGTTGATTTGCATATTGTCTAAACGCTAAAGTCAATAACTCAACAGCGCCACCTAATACGAAGAACAGTTTTTTTTTTCCTTCGTATTTTGCACAGGGAAACAGAAGAGCGATTCAGAGGGCTATCATTTTCCGCACGCAAATGTTATCAACTAATGTTAGTTGCTTCCTCGTACATGTAAAAAAGGAAGCACTTAAAAATATGTGATAAAAGTTGGCGTGACGTCATTAAAATGTTTTTAAAACACGAGTATATTGAAGAAGTAACTTAGGTTATCTTTCGCGTTTTGAGTATTTTTTTAAAATTATATTTCTATTAAATAATAAATTTCCGGTTAAAATATACTCTCGCCGATGACATTTCCCAGATGGCGATACTTTTTATTAAATATCAGAAAGCATTAAAATAAAATATGCACGCAGAAATGAAAAACCCTTCTATTCTTTAAAGATATTTGTATCTTCGTTTTGGATCATTTCTTAGGCGAGAATTTATATTTCTCGAAATTAGTTTTTTTTTCTGTTTATCGAATTATTATAAAATAATTACATATTTGAAATAATTTAATAACAATGAGCGAATCGTAAATACTATCTAACCCTAACTGCCTTACACAAATTACCGAATTTTTGAAAGGGAGAAAAAAATAAACATAGAATTTCCAGTAGAGAAGTAAATAAGGCGAAAGAAAGAAATAAAACATTAGAATTTTTTTTTTGTCGAGTGTGCTTTATTATTTGAATTAATGAATGCTATTTGAATGAGCTTGACTTAATAATTCGTATTCACCGCTGCTGTCATTTTTATTTATACGTAGACATTGCAAATGCAATTAGGCGCTGCGTGCGTGAGGTCTCATTAACATTTGAAATTAGAATTTGAATACTATTAATATTAAAAGAGATTTCCTATTCATAAATGTAAAAATTAGACGAATCTCGCGTTGGAAAAATTATTTATATGCGAATATGGTCATTTAAATTTAAAGAGTGGCGTGTTTTCAAAACTAAATACCGAAACACATTAATTTTTTTTTTTAAATTAAATTTTGTACTTTTTTTTTTAATACCGGTAATTTAACTTTTAATAATAATTGTTGTTAACGAAGTTCGTGTTGAATAATTTTTCTTGAGATTAATTATTTCGAAATTGTGCGATCGATAAGCACGAACCGGTAATGGTACGTAGTTACTTAAAAAGATTTAATTAAGAACTTTTTTTTTATAAAGAGAAATAAGAAAAAAATATCTCCAAAAACTGAGGATAAAAATTAGACACCGTAATTATAATGTTACGGAACTGTTTCTATCAAATTTCCGGAAACTTGGAAGATTATAATCGCAAAACCAGCAACGTTTTAATCTCAAAGAGTTCCGTTACGATCAAATAGTTCTTACACGAAGCTCGACGCTCCGATAACGATCAAAATCGAGTCAAATCACATTCAGTTCGGCTTTTATTTATTCTTTGCTGTAAACTGGTTAAAGGTGTCGCTCGGGCGCATTGACCCTGCTCGCACAACCTGTTTCCTGCCTGCCAAACTATCAAATTCATGGCCACCGCAGAAGATGATGAAGCAAGAAAGAAAGATAGATATATAAAAAATAAAAAAAAAATAATAATAAAAACGCTCTGTCTCGTAAACTCACTTTTTATAAATCCACATTTTCCTAAAGGTCGCTTCCTACCTTTATTACGATCAACTGGTTTACTTTGCCAAAAGTTGTGTGTGTGTCTCCACGCGTTCAGCATAATAGATAAAAAGGCGAGTCCATTCGAGACAAGCGATTTATAATAATTATACAGCATTATTAGACGTGAGCTTATAGTTAACACTTTTACGAGGCTACTCTTACAGGTGTTGGCCAATTTTGTAAAAAAAATGTAAATTTACGAGAGAAAAAGAGAGGAATAATTTCGAATAAACAGAAATTTATGTATATTGCAGGTCGCCCTCGATTTACACGGTAAATAGATGACTCCACCAAAACCGCAGATTCAACCAAACCGTGTAAACCGAAATTCCTACAAAAACAAGTGAATTTTAATATTACCGTATAATTTGCTAATTTTACGTCACTTTGATGTTTGGTTAAAGTTTATTTTTAAAAAAAAGTAGTTCAACTTATAAACAAATTGCATAAAATTTGTCAGTTCATTTCATTCTTTTAAATTAGCTGAATTTAAATTTATAAAAACAAATGTATTATTTTTTTTAAAAATAATTCAGCTTGAAAATGAAAAGTTTGGTAACCGCGTAAAAAAAGAGAACCGGAATTTTTATAAAAATGTTGCATAAAAAAATAACCCGTCGATTAATTCAAATTCGATTGGATTGTAATTACAGTTTGCGGTAATTGACGAAACATAAATCGCGGGCGAAAAAAGGTGTTTACGCGAAGTTTTTTTTTTATGTGTTATTTATACTAATACTGTCTGGGATGTTTCAACCACGCTCGATGGTAATTTTAGCGCCAATGGTAATGACAGTAATACATTAGAAAGAGAAGAAGAAGAAGAAAAAAAAGGTGTGCAAGTTCTAGTTAAATACGCGTTAGTAATATATTTGCCGACGGAACTTTTCTCGACTAGTTAAGACGGTGAAAATGCATTAGACGTTGTATTTGCTTATAGATTTATTATTATTATTAAGATGAGTCGACGTGCTGGTAGACGAATTAATTTAAGAAAATTAATTTAGAAATATTTTTTTTTACGGCGGATTGAAGGCAAGCGGAAGATATCATTCCATTGAAAATTGCGCAGATGCGTACGCGGTATAATTTGACATGTGAAATTTAAGAGTTTTTTTTTTTTTTCATTTATTTTTGTTTGTCATTGGAGCTGTGAATTTCTAGTTGAGGTACCGTAGTAGAAGATAGGGAAAAATCAAAAGATCCAAATAGCGTATCGTTATATGACTTTACGATCCGATATCAATGCAAATGCACTCGCTAACACTTGGAGCTTTTTTTATTTTTCTCTCTCGGCGAATTTATTACGCGCGCACGTCTATGCACAATTCAATACTCAATTTCCGAGCTTCAACCTCAAATGCCTTGTTTGTTTACATGTTAATAAAGACGGCTGCTTCTTTTCGAAGTCATTTACATTTTTATCAAAAATTATACCTATTAACAGCGAAACCTCATTTTACGATTATGCTCGTAGATGAGATTTTCTTCAACTAGCGTTTATTAAAAAAACTTTTTTGGTGTGGTTTTTGTTTATCGTTGGAATATTTTTTTTTATGTTGTAGAAAACAATGTCTAAATTATTAATTAAGTTCTAAAAAAAAATTGCAATTTTTAGTAATACCGGTATTAATTATTATATTTTGTTTTCTTCTCTTCAAATGGTTTGTTTACTTCTTTTTGTATAAACCGGTAGATCGAGGTTTTGCTTTTTAAATCGTGTTGCGTCAACCATATCGGTTTAGATAAGTCAAAAGAATTTAAATGCTTCGTATTTATACTCGCTAATTAAAAACTAAAAATAATTTATTGATTAGAATCAGTTTAAGGTAAGTAAATGAATTTCTTAATTAATTATTATTTTTTTTATAATTATAATTATTACGAAAATATTCCGTGTTTCTTTTAAAAAGAAGTTTGATAATATTAAGTCGTTAGGAATAATTGCGATTGGGGGCAAAAAATGCTATTTCAACTTTTTTCCGCGATTCACTCTTCTCTGAAATTACAACAATCTGTTGCCTTTCGAGTGTAGTCAAATTCGCTCGTTTCTCACGTTGAACGTTGTCATCAGGTCACTCACACACACTAAATTTTGAGAAATTAGTTAAGAAATGCCTAAGAGAAAACGGAAAGATGATACGTTTTAATCTGTTTGTCATTATAAAAAAAAAAAAACGAGGAGAAAGTATTTGTTCGTTGATAAATTCGCCACCGGAGTGCAGCCTATGGGGATAAACTTAAATTCCCCACTTGTGTCAAGATTTCGTTTGCGCTCGCCTATGTACTACACATAGGGATTAACGTATATTACCGATGTTTATAGTCGGAGAAGTTTATAAGTATAGAAAAAATAAAGCCTAGGCGCATTTATTAAGTCGAGACATATGCGCTATAGAGAAATTGATAGGAACGAAATGTGATCCGCCTTATTAAAAAAAAAAGGAATATAAATTAAAACCTGCAGCAGGATTTTTAGGGTACTACCCTATTTTTTTAGCCCTCCACTTTTTTTTTTTGTTTAAAATATTATCTTTTTAATTCATAGTGACTCCCATTAGCAGATTCTTCAAAGAAGTGGTAGAATTTTTAAATAATCGTTAATTAAGTTTGTAGTTTTAAATTAATTTACACATTATCGTTAATTAAAGTTAGATGAGTCATAATAATAATTAATGGTGTCGATAGCTATTACGTTGCCATAACAACTAGTGTAATTATATTTTGCTAATGTTTTAAAGATATTTAAAATTCTAAGAAAACTCAAAAAATTTGGAATGAATAATAATTACTAAGTACGAGGTTGTCAGAGCGCTAAAATAATTTCCTCATTGAATGCAAATCTGCTTATTAAATACTTAAAATATCGTATTCATTTTCGCGCGTGAGTTTTTATAATGATTCCTTGAAAGGAAAAGATTTATCGAGTAAGACGGTGGAAGAAGAAGAAAAAGAAGAAAAAAGGTTGGCAACAACGTTAAATTAACATTCAAATAAACAAAAATGTAATTTATTTTTGTCGTCTAAGTATTTCTCTCGCTCGTTGAATATTTCGTATAAATAACATAAATAACTCTCGCTTTTCTATGTGCTGCGATTTGGGTAAAATTAACCCATTTTGGCACAAATTTCACGTTGTCGAAATCCTGATTTCTTTTCTATGTTACTATTATACACACTTTATTTAACTGATTTTTAATTTCTTTACTTTTTTCTTCTTTTATTCCGTTTTCCTTTAATAATAAAGATATCTCGTATATCCCGTAAAAGATGGAGTATCATTTATTTGCGGGGGAGTCTGATTTGGTTCAGCTTGGGTTCTAGTCGTTTGATTCCGAGAGTTGAGCTAATGAGGCTTAAGATTAATGCGAGTTGTGTAGGGTTTAATTGCTGCTCTGCGCCAACGTTCGTTTCGACTTAAATGCGTGTTGAGTGAATGGTGAGAAATTGAGAACTTTCGCCTTTATAAATTACACCACTTTTCCATTGCTTCTCATTTCGGGCGCACTACCGCACTTGTTTACATTGTTGAATTAAAAAATAAAAAATAATAATAAAAAAAATAAAAAAATGAAGAGAAAGAGAGAGAAAAAGAGTTGAGTTTGAAGCAAATCGGCGGTTCGTTCGTGCTCGTACGCGCGTGAGTGCTCGCGTTTGTGGATGTGTACAATTGAACCGATAAAAAAAAAATCATGTTATAAAAATCAATTTTCTTTTTCGTGCTTTTTCTATGAGTGTGTGAAATATTTGGAGATGTATGTTATGATTTTAAAAGGGCTTCTCACTCACTACGGTATTTTTTTCTTTCGTTCGTGCTTTTTTTTTTCTTTCTTTTTTTTTAAAAAATATTTTCGAAGAATGTTTTGAGTCTATATCGGCCTTACAATTGGCTTAATCAAATAACAACGTCGTTTTAACGCTGCGTCATAAGACGGGCGCATCAATCTCGACGAAGATTACAAAATAGAAATTTAACGATCTCAAATTCAATTTACGCGAGTAGAAAAATCTCACTTTTTTTTATTTATTTATTTATTTATTTATTTTTTTTTTTTATTATTATTATTTTGGATTGGAATAATTGATCTGTCGTTAGTAGGCTATACCGATTGAAAGCGTTAGTCTGTTGGCATTAGCTCAATAGATAAAAATCATTTAAGAAATATAACGGGAAATTAATTTTATGTAGGTCGCTATGCTATTAGCTCATCTACGGCATGTGCATTTAAATTAAATAATGAAGCTTTTTTTTAAAAAAAAATCGAGGTTTAGATTAAATAATAAATTTCACTCTTATTTTCAATACTACCGGTAGAAAGTAAATAAAGTTAAACTGCATAGAATTAAATACCGTACCGTAAACAAAATTTCCAAGCATAAAATTTTTTTAGGAAAATATTTATATGACATCAATTTAGTTTTTATATTTCAACTAAGTTTATTAAAATTATTAACCAAGTAAATATAAACAAAAAACTTTTACCGTAATTTCTGCTTAAAACCAAGTTTGGTCAAATATCGCTTTATCATTTGTTTGTGACTTAAAAAATTTTTTTTATTGAATGTTATCGTTCATTTAAAAGAAAACTAAAAAAAAAAGTATTCCATTAAGAAAATTGGCAAACTAGCTGATGTCGTGACGACGTTGGCCACTTGAAATGTCAACACCGAGAGTGCTTTTACATTCAATCAGTGTATATGATCATAAGTAACCGTTTGTTTACGCACGATCATTGATTACTTAATGTATTAAAGAAGTTGGTGAAGCCTAATAAGTTCTTTTTCTTTTTCTTTAAATAATGAAAAATAGCTTATAGTGCTGGGGTGTTTGGTAGTGGTGGTGGTGAAGAAAGCGGAGAATAAATTGAGATTGGAGGTCAGCGACAGGACCACTAATACATCATTGCCTATACGTAAGCGTGACGCCAACAAAGCGTGAACGTGATTGGGGAAATCGAGCTTATCAAATTACGCCAGCGCGTAAAGGTGGAAGCAACACTTGTAAATGCACTTGTTCTAAAACCCAAACTTTTTTTTTATTATTATTATTTTTATTTAGGGTTGTTGTTGTTGTTGTTGCTGCTCCCTACTACTTTCATATTATCATCTTCGAAAATCTATTTTAAGAAATTTCACCTTGCTTTCGCTTTCAATAGATAACATTGAAATTGTTCTGTCACACTTGACGTCACTCGCCTTAAGTACACGACAACGGAGTGTGCAGTGACGTGGGGAGCACCGTGCATAATTCGAGCACTTAAAAAATTTGCCAATTTTTTTTTTCCTACCCTGTTTTTGGGTCTTTCTTTTCTAATTTTGTCTTTCTCTTATTTTTTATTTTTTTGATATTGTGTTGTTTGCATCGAAGCTATTTTGAACTATCGAAAGGTCAAACTACATCCGTGTTTCATATAAATTTCATGGAAATATTTAAAAAAAAATTATAATACTCCAGTAATATGTATTACAGTAAAACTCGGTTATAGTGCGATTTAAGAGACCGAAAAAAATTCGCACTATAAGCGGTTTCGCACTATAGTATATCCGGGAAATGCTAAAAATGTAATTTAAAATATTTTCTGAGTGAAACGAAACATTTACACAAAAAAAAAAATTTTGTGGAGCGCACTATAAGCGGGCGTATTGTACAGGCTTTTAGTCTCTGTGGTCCCAAATATGGTCGCACTGTAAACGGGTTTTACTGAATTATACCGTACAACTTTGTTTTCATGCAAAATAATCGATCGTTTATTTTCATTTTTTAAAAATCATTTTTGAATTGATATAAAATTTAAAGCTTTTAAAAGTTTTCGATAATTTCCGGATTTGTTTGACATTACGAGTTATTTACGTAATCATTTAATTTTGAACTACTCCAAGGATCATTATTTTGGAGGTTTTTTTTTGTTGTTGTTTCACAGTGACAATGGCCTAACCACCGGTTTCGCTCATCAAAAAATAAGTCATTAATTTAAACGTCCGCTCTTAATTCCGAACTGTGGTACATTCATCATCGCGTTTGATTAGATACGGAAACGCAACTGAAAAAAAAATAATGTCGTGCAACTCCAAAAAAAAAAAAAAAAAAAAAAGGTTTCGTGCTTTTTCTCCTATCGAGAAAAGTTGAATGAAAGTGTGTATGGGTGTACGACGCTACTTAAGAGTAATTACAGTGTACGAGGGTCCGGCAATACGTTGATGGGAAATCATTTTTTATTGCTATTTTTTTCATTACCGTGTGTTTAATTTCGAATAAAATCCACCTCCCAATCTACTCTAACACTGCTCCTTGACCTGACATCTAGTAGATCCACTCCCCCAACCCCTGTTCCCTGTTCTAGCCCCAATTCATTCATGTTAAATTAAAAGAAATGGGAGTGACCCACCCTTTCGGATATACAGTACTAAACGCCATAGCGAGTGTGTAGCAATTTCCACGTCAACCACGGACATGCGCAGTGTCGATAGGCTGTGACAATCAACGTTTCAAGTATATTAGCGCACGCACGCATATAACAGGAAGTCTGAAATCTGTACTTGATGCGTATACGGTCTGGCGTTTTTATTTACGTTGAACAGAGGGGAAGTGAACGCAAAAGTGTGGGTGGCTTGGCTATATAATAAAGTTATAAAGTGGATGAACGCGCTGGCGTCGTCGAAGTGCTTGCCAAGGATCAATTTGGCGCCAATTGACGTGTCGTTTTAATTAAAAATCGTCGAAGTATTAATTAGAAAAGTTGTTTATTTGCTTACCGAGAGGGAGTCCGTCTTTGGTCCATTGCACTGCACCGACCCTGTTATTTATGGCGCACCTGAGGATAGTCGTTTCGTTTTGCACAACGGACGTATTCCGCGGCGTCTCCTTGAACGATTGTTGTTGACCGTATACTGGAATAGAAAATTATATTTTTTAAAAACATTAGACATCGTTTTGCTGCTTAATTAATAAGGATTTATATGTTTTTTTAAAAAATGTAAGCTGTATTAGATTTCACGCGTGAACTGCGAATGGACGATGGGGAATTGAATAGCGCGTGGAAATTATTATTAAAAGAAAATTTTTGTTAGAAAATAAATAGAATTTTTAAAATTATCTCGGGTTTCGATCGAGCTTTTATCTTCTACACCACGTCTATAATGTTTATAATGGCTGATGATTAACAAGGCTTCGGTGGAAATTTTTTTTTTTTTTTCTTCATTATTTTTGAGGGAAGTTTGGGAATTTTGTTGCCATTAAAAGCAAATATGCGGCAAGTAATTGCGGTAAATTTACATTATTTCACTAAAAGCACGGTAGATGCTCTGTTTAACATAATAATTATTATTCCGAAACATTTTTTTTTTTTACGTAGGAAAAGAAATTCGAAAATTTATTGTGTGGTTTACGGCATTTTAACTATAATATTTCCTTCTATCATCGTTTGATAATTGAATTTACTTATTATTTGAATATATTCTTTTTATTTTTTTTTTTTAAATAAAAACAGTTGAAATTTTTTTTTTACAAATTTTTTTTTATCATTTTTCCAATTGAAAACAACGGTCTCCATAATATCATGGAAGTAAAGCAACCCTGAGTGCCTATTGTAAATACAGTACTCATGGATTCGAAACCTGAATTAGGTCGGTCAGGTTGGAACAGCAAAATCCAAATCAATAAGATGTACTTTATTTCGATACAAGAATTTTTTTTTTTTTTGGTTTTCAATTACATTTGTGATATCTAATTTTGAATTCTAACCTACAATTTTGTTTTAAAAAAGATCCCAATTTAATCGATGAGGGAGAAAACTAGTTTCTATTTTTTTTATTTTTTATTTCTTCGATAGAACAATGGATTTTCGATTAGAAATTTGTTCCAACCGATAATACAAATTTTCTATCCTAAAAATTGAAAAGAAAAAAAAAATAGAAAGAAAAACTACAGGTGTTGCTGATGTAAGAAAATCCTTGAATAAAACTCAGATAACTCGTTTTCTACTTCCATTTTATCTAGCGTTGGAATTGAAGGAGGGCGAGAGGGATAATCGTAAGGAAGAGGAGGGAGGGGTTAATCTGTAAATATTCTAAACGACTTCAAATTAAAAATCAAAAAAAAAGGTGGATAACAAAATATAAAATTAACGTTGGAATCATTTTTTAATCTTATCCGAGTTGTAATCGAGTAGCTCTTCCATTCTTCTACCGTATTTACAACGCCATTCGGTGTACACGGACCACTCTTTAATAACACATTTAAAGAATGAGTGATCGCGTATTAAATCACATTTCATGCCGATTTTTTTCTCCCCCTCTCTCTTATTGTTTACACGTTCGTCTATTAACAAAGCCAGGTAGTAGGAAAAAGATAAAGATAGCAACGAATGAAGAAAGAAAAAAAAATTTGAAATTTTTAATTCGTGTGTCCAGCTTGAAAGTGGAGTAGTTGTCGTGTATAGGAATATGAAGGGGGGAAAAAAAGGGTGTTGCCCCCCTCCAGCGATACTAATTTTTTTATAACACTCGTATTATACGTGTTCATTTTCCTCCTTACAAACTTTCATCAACGTTTTGCTACCACTACTACACGTCCTATCTCATTTTCAATCGCAATCTTCGTTTCCCACGATGATTTTTTTTTTATTTTATTTTTTATTTTTTTTCGTTTTCATCTTTTCATTCCCTCCTCGTCTTCATACCTCCCTCCCACTACTACTATTTCTATCACCTCATCAAGAAGAATGGGGCTTTTTATAAACACGAAAGCTGATGGGTCGAAAGTGGTTACAGGTTAGAACCGGGTGGATAACCGAGGAAGACTGGTTGGCCTCGTATTCTTGCGGTGGGACTCAGAACTCCAACATTGATTAATATTTACGTATTAGTTTTTTTTTTTTTTTGGAATATAATTTTATAATTTTTTTTTTGTTTAAGCTTTTAACCAATAGTAAATACTTTCAGTTTTGACGTAGGTTTGAAAACGGCTTTAATGATGACAATTTGTTTGAAGTTTTAATTTACTATTATATTTTTTTTTATTGGAGTACGTATTACGGAATTGTAACGAAGGTTTAAAATTCTCACTAACCTTAAACCAAATTTTAAAGTTGTAATTTAAATTTAGATTGATGTATTTTTTAAAGGTACCGGGAAATCAGGAGGCACACGTATAAAATAAGGAAAATAAATAAACATTTGCGGGTTTATTTTTTTTTTTTGTTAGAAAATTATTTATTATAATAAGCCCAATAAAAACATAAACTGTACGTAGCAGCATTTTAAAACCAAAAAATATTAGCATAATACATTTTAACCTTCTTTTTTTTTATTATATATTTTTAAAAAAATGGTTTTTTGCTGTCAAAATGTCTGAAACTAAAAAAAAAAAAAATTGAAAAAAAAAAGCTAAATCAATTTATTATGTAAAATTCAATATTTTTTTTTCGTGAATTATTCCTTTCTTTTCTATATTATTTATCGAAACTATACAAATTTCTTCAGTGTAAAAATGTAAATAAACATTAAATAAAAACATTATAATCGTTTCTCGTGAGGTTTTAGAAAAGAGGCTTTACGATTATAAATTAATAATATTATTTTTGATAAGCGAGCATTTTGTTGGTAAGGAGAAATTATTGTCTCGGAAAAAGTACAGGTAGGGGGGAAAAAATACCCATCGGTTAACACACACGTCTAGTTAAGATAAATGTTAAGGGTACCTATATTATATTCTTCTTAGTTTTTGATACACGCAAACTCTTATTAACCAAATTGGACCGAGTTTGTTGGAAGGTGGAAGGGGATGAAGGTCGGTGAACAGGAGTTACAAGTAACAAAAAAAAAATATAAATATAAAAATGAAAGAAGGGAAGCGAGGATGTAAACAAAAAATTGAGACAGGAGATGTAATCATAATTAAAACTTTTCACCCACAGGGTATTCGTAAAGACTACTTTTTCTTTCTTCGTTTCTTTCTTTTTATTTTTTTTTTTAAAGTTGTTTTCACTTTTTTCCCACCCACTTCTTTCGCTCTCTCTCTCTCTCTCTCTTTCCATCTCTCTACTGCTACTCATCTTTTTTTTTTTTTTTTTTTTTTTTTTAAAGATAAAAAAAAAAATAATAATAAGAGCAAACGCGTAGTTTATTACAGTATTTTGAAACGGTTTCTTCGTCCTTCAACCAA